>JAWZYU010000526.1:0-55000 GCA_038380435.1 Ryuthela nishihirai
TGGTACAGCTCTCTGCTGTTGTAAACTGCTTCCTCGGCTTTGTCAGCCAAACTATCAAGCTAAGATTCTTATCAGCAGCTAATGATCTTTTACACGTTTATTAAGTTCTCTGTAATGCTTTCTATTAGGACTAGTAGGGTACTGATTAAAGACATTCCTGCAGTTCTTTCTTTCCGAAATAAGCTCAAGTGCCTTATCACTCAGATAATTCTGTCTCTTCTGCTCCTTTTTTCCTAAAAGAGTACTGTTAGTGTCCATAAAAGCCTGTTTAAAATGATCCCATTCTTTCTCAACTTCAGTAGTAAGCAAACCATGACTGTCATAATGATAAGTAACCTATCATGGTACGCTTTGGCTATAACTGGATCTTTCAGAGCTTCAGTATTAAAAGTAAATTTTTTAACCCTAGCACAACACTTTTTAAGTTTAAGTTGCAACACACTTTTAACAAGGTAATGGTCAGATCCAATTTCAGCTCCCCTATATGCCCTGGTATTCCTAACAGAACTAGCCCATTTGCTCTTAATTAATATGTAATCAATCATATTCTTATGCAGCCCATCAGGTGAAACCCATGTGTACTTATGTATGCCGCGGTGTTTGTAATAAGGGTTAGTTATTCTGAATCCATTGAGTTTACTTACCTGTAGGAGACGTTGCCCATTGGCATTGTAGCTACCAATACGAAAAGGGCCTATTACTCCTCCCCAAAGGTCAGAGTCAGTATCAACTTTGGCATTGAAGTCACCAAGAACAAGGGTAATATCTCCTTTCTTGACAGAATTCAAAATATCCTGAAGTTGTTCATAAAACCTATCCTTCTCATCCTCATCTCCATCCTCAGTGGGGGTATAATAGCAGATAACACTCAAGTCTTTAACGCTTGTCTGAAATTTTGCTGTAAGAAACCTTTCATTAATGCACTCATATCCTAGAAGAGCATCGCTAGCATGTCTGCTGAGAAGCAGACCCACGCCTTGGTGATGTTTATTGTCGTCCCTCCCTGAAAAGAGAAATTTAAGATTATTTTTAAGAATCTGACCTTTATCTGTCCATCTGGTCTCTTGCAAGCCGAGAATATCTAAATTATAACGGTGGAATTCTTGTGTGAGGATATCAAGAGAAAAAGCTCCATGCAGAGTCCTCATATTCCAACTACCTATGGAGAGAAAATGGTTAGTGGGATGTTTAAAGAAACTATGTTTATTGAGAGAGGGAATGCCGACAATATCAAACAGCCCCCTAATCGCAGACTTGGGGCAAAGACCCGTTCCCCCACTACTAAAGGCTGAAGCCATCTACACTGGAAGACTTCCTCCAATGTAGAATTTGACGATGCCAATAGAAGCAAAGAGTTTAGGTGCCTGCGATGACTTCTGCTCAGGATTATCCACCAGCTGATAAACATATCCTGTGAATCTATTCACTTGGGGCTGTCAACCCACAAACAAACAGAAAATACAGCGGAAGATTTTCCCTCCACAGAAGCCCACCAGTGCAGCAAAATCAGGATCCATAATCAAGCTCAGAGCCATATATCTGTCCAGTCCAGTAGGTTTATATGGTGAGCACCAGGACCCTGTGTGGTTGACCACTCCTGAGCAGGGTAGAAAAAAAGAAAAGTAGCCATAGTTGTCCAGATCAGTAGGCCACACTAATCTGGCAGCCCTCCCCTTCCGTTCACTTCCACAAGAGAGTTTCTCTTTTGAAAGTTACTAACGGTCCGCACCACGTGAAGGCGGAGTCGGACATTAGGTGCTAGGCCTGGCCGGTTCTGTGCATCATCACAGGGGATTGGTGCATAGCTCTTCTTCCAGTGACTACCTAGCTACCATTTACAGACCCGTTTGATGTAGGACAGCATATTACTTTTTTATTTCAGTTACTTAAAAAAATCGCATTTTTTAGGAAATTATCTGTAATTTAACTTAACAGTTGAAATAAGAGTAAAATCACTTAATTTCATTGTATTTAGGAAAAAACATTATTTTCACCTCTGTAATTGAGAAAACTCTTTTTTTAGAGAATTAAATGTGTTTTTTACTAAACAGTTGAAATAAGTGCTGAAATGTACTTAGGGGAAAAAATATATTTTCCCTCTGTAATTAAAAAATCTCACTTTTTAGGGAATTTTCTCTTAATTTATTTAAATCACTTAAATTACATGGTGAAATCCCCTTAATTTTTAATGGATTTAGGAAAAAACATTATTTTTAATTAAATCATCTTATTTTTTGCCATGGGAACATTCCAAAGTAAAACAATTGAGTAATTCGAATAACACTATGAAAATCCAATATTTTTACTTACTCATAGGATAAGTATATAAAATACATCTATACTCCTCAGTATTATAAAATGTAGAGAAATTATCCTTTTACCTTTATGTTATTACTGAAAAGTATTAATATCTAATAAAATATCCTCTAAAACACTTGATAAATTCCATTATCGCCAAATGGCTGATGCAATAATTTCGATTATTCCTCTGTGAAAATCTACATAGTGAAATCTACATAGTGAAAGTCAGGGATATTCATCCATTTCTGCAAAGCAAAAATTAGAATTTCATCCTGCGCTGAAAAATTTCTCATAAACACAGCATCCAGCGCATTTATTGAAGGCCTGGTACTTTTGAGAGGTGATTGCGTTTAAAAAACGTTGATTTCGAGGAGCCTCGATCCGGGTAGTGTAACGAGCTAGCATACAGGGCACTCATGATAACTTCGTAAGGAGAAAATATGTGTTCATCACTTTTTAATACTTGAAAACGTCTATATATTGCAAAATTATAAGTAACGTTTACTAAAACATGAAAATTAAGAGAATTATCGACCTCTTATTATAAATGTAATCCTAGCAATGCACGTATTTAAGACTTTTTTCCCAGCGAGCCAGCTGGTTCCCCAAACGAGTTGTGCCTTGTGTATGACTCATAAGCATGAGAATTCTTGGGAGCGTCACGAGCGAGTCACGTGAGAGTTTGCAACATGACCATTGTGTCATTTGCAGTATGGCGGTTGCGCCATCATGTTGAAACCAACACTCTCGTTCATTCACATCCAATAGTGCAATGAACTGTTGGGAGAGATCACAGTAAACTTCACTAGTTACAATTGAGTCAAAACATAAAGGCCGTATCACAAGACGACGGGAAATTGCACACCAAACACTAATTTTCTGTGCGTGTAAATGGTCGTTCGTGAAAAGTGTGAGGATTTTCACTGCTCCATATTCGATTGGTTTGATTGTTCACATACCCATCCAAGTGAAACCAAGCCTCGTCACCGAAATAAACATGGTCCAACACCTCAATTCCATTTTCATCAGCAAAAGAATGAAACCAACGACAGTACCGTAAACGTTTTTCATGGCCTGGTTCTTTCAGTTCATGAACAAAACTAATGTGGCAGAAATGAAACTTTAACTTCTTTGCAGCCCTGAAAACAGTAGCTGGTGACAGTCCAACATGTGAATACAACTTTTTAAGAGATTTTCTGGGTGAACGAGTTAAACATTGAGACACATCATCAAGAACTTCGGCAGTTAACAGTGATGGTCGACCAGGCTCTTCCGATCCTGTACAGACCCAGTGTCACGAAATTTATCAACAAACGAGATAATGTCGACTTGTTGGGAACTCAGACCGAGGAAACTTCAACTCAAACTAATCTGTCACACGTTTGTAAGGTTTGGTGTCAACAATAAATAATACACGTTCGTTTTTGTAAAACGATGTAGCTGACAAAACAAAAAGGAATGAATGGTTGAACGAAACTAGCGCGTGTTAAAGTAATTTCAACTACTAAGGGCTGTTAAACTTGAGTACGGTAATGTGAACTGACTAATATTATGGCATAAAATGTACATGCGCCTAAGTTCTACTCTCATATATTCAGGGTTGCGTCCTTTTTGAAACGCCTCTAGAAGCGTAAAATTGTATAAATTCTACGTTCCCAGAAAATATTTGCACAGGCTATAAATTTTCATGTAAAGAATTTCTTGTCGGTTCAACAGGAATTATTTATGTAATATTTAAAACCTAGCTGTTATGAATAAATTAACACCCGATGAAAATAATTTTATGAAAAATTAGTATAATTCATTAATTTTTATAGTAACCGAAATTGGAAAAAGCAAATTTCAATTTTGTTGGAATTAGTAAATTTTTTTAAATAAATTGTGATGACGACGTGAATTGTTAACACTGCAAACAACCCGAATTGCACACCATGGGCTAAATGGCCAGGTCACATGGACCCCGAAGGCTCAGAGAAGGTTGGGGGAGGGGACTCACTGGAACAGCTGTTGGGAGACAGATGGTAGCTTTCGGTCAAGGCCATGCTACGTATTCTTTAACGTTGGATTGTTTTACCTCTGAGCGGCACTTTTTTTGCACACCATGGGCTAAATGGCCAGGTCACATGGATCCCGAAGGCTCAGAGAAGGTTGGGGGAGGGGACCCACTGGAACAGCTTTTGGGAGAGAGATGGTAGCATCCAGTCAAGGCCATCCAGCGTGTTCTTTAAGGTTGGGTTGTTTTACCACTCAGTGGCACTTTTTTTGCACAATATTGGCTAAATGCCCAGGTCACATGGAACCCGAAGGCTCAGAGAAGGTTGGGGAAGGGGACCCACTGGATCAGCTGTTGGGAGACAGATGGTAGCATCCAGTCAAAGCCATCCAGCGTGTTCTTTCACGTTGGGATGTTTTACCTCTGAGCGGAACTTTTTTGCACACCATGGGCTAAATGGCCAGGTCACAATGACCCCGAAGGCTCAGAGAAGGTTGGGGGAAGGGACCTACTGGAACAGCTGTTGGGAGACAGATGGTAGCCTGCCGTCAAGGCCACCCAGCGTGTTCTTTAACGTTGGGTTGTTTTACCTCTGAGCGGCAATTTTTTGCACACCATGGGCTAAATGGCCAGGTCACATGGACCCCGAAGGCTCAGAGAAGGTTGGGGGAGAGGACCCGTTGGATCAGCTGTTGGGAGACAGATGGTAGCATCCAGTCAAGGCCATCCAGCGTGTTCTTTAACGTTGGGTTGTTTTACTCTGAGCGGCACTGTTTTTGCACACCATGGGCTAAATGGCCAGGTCACATGGATCCCGAAGGCTCAGAGAAGGTTCGGGGAGGGAACCCACTGGAACAGCTGTTGGAAGACAGATGGTAGCATCCAGTCAAGGCCATCCAGCGTGTTCTTTAACGCTGGGTTGTTTTACCACTGAGTGGCACTTTTTTGCACACCATGGGCTAAATGGCCAGGTCACATGGACCCCGAAGACTCAGAGAAGGTTGGGGGTTGGGTTGGGTTGGGTTGTTTTACCTCTGAGCTGCACTTTTTTGCACACCATGGGCTAAATGGCCAGGTCACATGGACCCCGAAGGCTCAGAGAAGGTTGGGGGAGGGGACCCACTGGAACAGCTGTTGGGAGACAGATGACACACTGGATGGCCTTGACGGGAGATGGTAGCCTCCCGTCAAGGCCATCCAGTGTGTTCTTTAACGTGCACAGGGTATGGCTCTCCCGCACACGGGGCCACGGCTTAATGTCTCATCCGACGGACGGCGGCCTTTCCAAGCCCATCGGTGTCCCCTACTGACCGTGGGTAGGGCGGGGAATTTTGCAGAGATAAATCTCAACTCTGACCCAGCTGGGACTCGAACCTAGGAACTACAGATTTCGAGCCTGGCGCGCTACCGACTGAGCCACCCCCGCCCCAAAGAACACGCTGGATGGCTTTGACGGGAGGCTACTATCTGTCTCCCAACAGCTGTTCCAGTGGGTCCCCTCCTCCAACCTTCTCTGAGCCTTAGAGATCCTTGTGACCTGGCCATTTAGCCCATGGTGTGCAAAAAAGTGCCGCTCAGAGGTAAAACAACCCAACCTAACCGAAACTTTTAGTAACTCAGACCATATTTAATATTCTTTTTCGATAAAGTTACATATGCCTAATAAACTGTGTTCAAGTGACTCTGGTGGGTACGAAATGATTTGAAAAGTTAGATTTCTGAGTGTATCAATCCTGTTTCTTTGGTTTAGAAACTCCTGATGTGGGGATGTTCATATGGCACCTCGAAATATATATATATAACCCCATATTTTTCTCTAATAATAATAATTGTATAGAGTGTAAAATAATTGTATAGAATAATCCTTTGGAAATGCATTTCGAATTTGGAAAAAAAAAGAAAGAGAAGGAGAAAAATTACACCGGAGGTTGGGTTAGAGTGTTTACACGAAGGTTGCCAGATCACTAATTTCTAAAAAAAAATCGTTGCCAGATATTTTTTCTGAATTCTGTAATCAACCATAGTCTTCGGATATTCTTTTGAGTGACTGTACCTAACACGCTGTAATAATCAATTGATCTAACTTTTACTGAGAACTTTCTAGCCTATTTCCAAACTGTGCTGTGGGGAAAATAAATATTGATAATATTACCCCCGGTCAGACAAAAATCCTCCCCTCACTCCTTCTCCCCACCTCCCTCCCCTCACTCCTTCCACCCACCCCCCTCCCCTAATTCCTTCCCCTACTCCTTCCCCCCACTCATCCCCTTCCCCCCTCACTCCTTCCCCCACCTCGATTCCTTCCCCCTCCCTTCCGATATCGGTACTGCAATTGGTCAATAGTAATAAAAACAAAACATTGGCCTCTCGTAATTGGATTCACGTAGCCCTCAGTCTGTGGGTGCTTTAGCGTGTTACTGGTGTATATATTTCAGTGGCTTGCTTTTATGTTCATTGATTTTTCTCTCAGTCAATTTGGAGCTAGTGCCTTTCTATTCGTGTCGGAGAGCATGCGTTGCCACTGCTTTTGCGGTTCCTTCTGTCAAGGTAAGTTCTTTCATTATTCTACAGAAATATCGAGGGGCCTGCGGTGAGAATTGGCTTGAAGTGGTAGGAAGACCATCCAGCGTGTTATTTAACGTGCCAAGGTAGCTCAGTTGATAGCACGCCAGTTTCATAATCTGTAGTTCCCTAGTTCGAGTCCCATCTGGGTCAGGGTTGAGATCTATCCTGGCTCTGCCATCAATCAGTGGGAGAACCCCGATGGGCTTGGAAAGGTCGCCGTTCGTCGGATCAGACGTTAAGCAGCGATTATGTGTGGAGGAGAGCCATACTGTGTGTTCGGGGGCGGGGTGGCTCAGTCGGTAGTGAGCCAGGCTCGTAGTCTGTTGTTCCCAGGTTCGAGTCTCAACTGGGTCAGCGTTGAGATTTATCTCCACAACCCCCCTCCCCCCGCCCTGCCCATGGTCAGTAGGGGACACCGATGGGCTTGGGAAGGCCCCCGTCCGTCGAATGGGACGTTAAGCCGTGGCCCCGTGTGCGGGAGAGCCATACCCTGTGCACGTTAAAGAACACGCTGGATGGCCTTGACAGGAGGCTACCATATGTCTCCCAACAGCTGTTCCAGTGGGTCCTCTCCCCGAACCTTCTCTGAGCCTTCGGGGTCCTTGTGACTGGTCCATTTAGCCCATGGTGTGCAAAAAAGTGCTCCTCAGAGGTAAAACAACCCAACGTTAAAGAACACACTGGATGGCCTTGACGGGAGGCTACCATCTGTCTCCCAACAGCTGTTCCAGTGGGTCCCCTCCCCCAACCTTCTCTGAGCCTTCGGGGTCCATGTGACCTGGCTATTTAGCCCTTTCTGTGCAGAAAAAGTGCCGCTCAGAGGTACAACAACCCAACCGAACTCTGCTCGTTAAAAAGCACACTGGATGTCCTTTACAGTACGATATCATCTGTCTCCTAACAGCTGTCCAGTGCATTCCCTTCCCCTAACCTTCTCTGAGACTTCGGGGTCCTTATGACCTGCCAATTTAGCACATTGTGAGCAAAAAAAAGTGCCGCGCAGATGCAAAACAACCCAACCAAAACTGAAGATTTTCACGTCAGAAAACAACTGTTCATTGGGTCTTCTTTCTACCTTGCCTTGGGAGGATGGCTCAGTTGAAAGCGAGCCAGTCTCCTAATCTGCAGTTCCCAGGTTCTACCCCCACCTAGGCGATTGTTGGTATTTATCTCCGCAAAACTTACCGCCCTGTCTTCGGTCAGTAGCGAACATAGATGGGCTTAGAAAGACCAACGTCCATCGGATGGGAAGTTAAGCCGTGGCCACGTGTGCGGGAGAGCCATACGCTGTACACGTTGAAAAACACACTGAATAAACTTAAAGGGAGACTACTATCTTCCTACCAACTTGTCTAGTGGGATTCCTCTTCCCCCCTTTCCTCTGAGCCTTCGAGATCATTGTAACCTGCCCACTTACCCAATTGTATGCAATGTGCCCAAACAAATTCTACCCGACTCTGAGCGTTTCGGGTCCTTCTAACTGGCTACTTAGTCCATTGTGTGAAAGCAACATTGTGTGCAGTGCAAAAGTGGCCCTTTCTTGTATATTTTGAAATTATTAATTCGAAATTTGGTGTATTTCTCTTTGGAAAAAATTTGTAACCTGGCCTTTTTACACATTATATGCAATTTGTAATTGTTTCTTTCGAAAAAATTTGCAACCTGACCATTTAACCCATTGTGTGCAATGTGCCCAAACAAATCCTAGTCGACTCTGAGCGCTTCGGGTCCTTGTGACTGGCTAGTTAGTCCATTCCTTTCTTGTATATTTTAAAATTATTCATTCGCAATTTGGTGTATTTTTCTTTCGAAAAAATTTGTAACCTGGCCTTTTTCCCATTGCATGCAATCTGTAATGGTTTCTTTGGACAAAATTTGTAACCTGGCCATTTAACCAATTGTATGCAATGTGCTCCATCAAATCCGACCCAACTCTGAGCACTTCGGGTCTTTGTGACTGGCTAGTTAGTCCATTGTGTGAAAGAGGCGGGGGTGGCTCAGTCGGTAGCGCGCCAGGCTCGTAATCTGTAGTTCCCAGGTTCGAGTCCCAGCTGGGTCAGCGTTGAGATTTATCTCCGCAAAATTCCCCGCCCTGCCCACGGTCAGTAGGGGACACCGATGGGCTTGGAAAGGCCGCCGTCGGTCGGATGGGACGTTAAGCCGTGGCCCCGTGTGCGGGAGAGCCATACCCTGTGCACGTTAAAGAACACGCTGGATGGCCTTGACGGGAGGCTACCATCTGTCTCCCAACAGCTGTTCCAGTAGGTCCCCTCCCCCAACCTACTCTGAGCCTTCGGGGTCCATGTGACCTGGCCATTTAGCCCATGGTGTGCAAAAATATGCCGCTCAGAGGTAAAACAACCCAACCCATTGTGTGAAAACTGTGTAGTGCAAAAGTGCCCCTTTCTTGTATACTTTAAAATTATTAATTCGCATTTTCGTGTATTTTTCTTTGGAAAAAATTTGTAACCTTGCATTTTTACCCATTGTATGCAATTTGTAATTGTTTCTTTGGAAAAAATTTGTCATCATCATCATCATCCTCAAGCAGCCATGGGCTACGGAGGTCCAACCAGACCGCGCAGTTTAATTCTCCAAGCATATCTGTCCTGAACTACATCTGCTGCATCCGGCCACTGTACACCAATTCTAACAAGGCCCTGTTTGACATTGTCTGCCCACCGCATCCTAGGTCTCCCCCTCCTTCTAAGGCCTCTAGGCACACTGTTCATAACCCTATTCCCCAATCTATAATTATACATACGGGCAACATGGCCAAACCAGCGGAGTCTCACTCTGCACAAAAATGCTGCTTAAAGGAGGTTGCAGACTCCTTTGCCTAACCTCATCATTAGTTACAAAGTTAAACCACCTAATACCCAAGATACTGCGTAAGCATCTAGAATCAAAAGCATCTAGATTCCTATTATCTTGCTTACACAGCGTCCACGTTTCACTACCATAACTAACCCTAGAAAGAACCAAACTATTATACAGTCTAATTTTAGTCTTTAGGTGTATACGCCTATTTCTCCACAATCTCCATAGATTCTTAAAAGTCCCGGCAGCAATACCTATTCGTCTGTTAATCTCATGCCGCACATCACCAGTATCAGTTACGCAGCTCCCAAGGTAATTAAACTGTGACACCTGCTCAAGACTGCAACCATTCAGATTAACTGAATCACAACCTGCCTGACCAATTTTCATCACTTTAGTTTTCTCTCTGTTTATAACCAAACCTACTGTACTACCAGTCTCATCAACAGTTCGAATGAAAGAGTTCATCTCATCAACATCATTTGCCAAAAGGGCTAAATCATCAGCATAATCTAAATCAGAAATTTTCGTATCTCCAGCCCATTTAAGGCCAAAAGCTTTCCCTTGAAGTGAATTTCGCATAACATAATCAACAACCAAACTAAAGAGAAAAGGAGACAAAATGCACCCTTGTCGAACACCAGAAGTAATGCTAAACCAATTGCTACAAGACTTACCAACCCTCACACATGACTCAGTGTTATTATAGAGAGCTTTCATTATGTTAACTAACTTGTCTGGTATACCATATGATCTCACAATCAACCACAAATTATGACGATCAACAGAGTCGAAAGCCTTTTTGAAATCAACAAAGCTAGCAACCAAAGGTTTCTGAAACTCTAAACATTTCTCAAGAATCTGCCTAAGTGAAAATATTTGATCCACACATCCCCTACCACTTCTGAATCCACATTGCTCATCACGCAATTGCCTGTCAACCAGATTCTTAATTCTATTAAGCACAATCATGGAAAGAACTTTACCTGGAACGGAGAGTAGGCTGATACCCCTAAAGTTATCACAAGAACTGCGATCACCTTTTTTGAAAATAGGGATAATAATAGCTCTGGTAAAATCTTTAGGAACCATGCCTTTATCATAAAAGATATTCAGAATTTCCGTCATCCAAATGGTAACTGAAACATTCCCAACTCTAAGCATTTCCGTAGTAATTTCATCCACCCCTGGGGATTTATGAAGTTTAAGTTTAGAAATAGCCACAATAACTTCAGATTGTGTTATAGGGCCAACATTAAAGCCAACAATGCATCTATCATCATTGCAAACAATGGGAGTAGAACTAACCACATTGTTTAGAACATCACTGAAATGCTCAGCCCACCTAGCCATGACAGAATCCTCACCTTCTATAACCTTGCCTTGTTTATCCTTCAATCCATATATACCTGTTCGTTTTCTACCACACAAAACATTAACTATCTGGTACAGCTCTCTGCTGTTGTGCTCTCTAACTGCTTCCTCAGCTTTGTCAGCAAGGCCATAAAGCCAAAGATTCTTATCAGTAGCTAACTGATCCTTTACACGTTTATTTAGTTCTTTGTAATGCTTTATATTAGGACTAGTAGGGTACTGATTAAGGACATTCCTGCAGTTCCTTCTTTCTGAAATAAGCTCAAGTGCCTTATCACTTAAATAATTCTGCTTCCTCTGCTCCTTTTTCCCTAAAAGTGTACTGTTAGTTTCCAAAAAAGCCTGTTTAAAATGGCCCCATTCTTCCTCAACTTCAGTATTAAGCAAACCATGACTGTCATAATGACTAAGTAACCTATCATGGTAAGCTTTAGCTCTAACTGGGTCTTTCAGAGCTTCAGTATTAAAGGTAAATTTTTTAACCCTAGCACAACACTTTTTAAGTTTAAGTTGCAAGACACTTTTAACAAAGTAATGGTCAGATCCCATTTCAGCTCCCCTATATGCCCTGGTATTCCTAACAGAACTAGCCCATTTGCTCTTAATTAATATGTAATCAATCATATTCTTATGCAGTCCATCAGGTGAAACCCATGTGTATTTATGTATGTCGCGGTGTTTGTAATATGTGTTAGTTATTCTGAAACCATTTAGTTTACTTACCTGTAGGAGACGTTGCCCATTGCCATTGCAGCTACCAATACCAAAAGGGCCTATTACTCCTCCCCAAAGGTCAGAGTCGGTACCAACTTTGGCATTGAAGTCACCAAGAACAAGGGTAATATCTCCTTTCTTGACAGAGTTCAAAATATCCTGAAGTTGTCTGTAAAAGCTATCCTTCTCATCCTCATCAGAATCCTCAGTGGGTGACAGCAGATGACATTCAAGTCTTTAATGCTTGTCTGAAATTTTGCTGTAAGAAACCTTTCATTAATGCACTCATATCCTAGAAGAGCATCATTAGCATGTCTGCTGAGCAGCAGACCCACGCCTTGGTGATGCTTTCCATCCTCCCTCCCTGTAAAGAGAAATTTAAAGTTATTTTTAAGTATCTCACCTTTACCTGTCCATCTGGTCTCTTGCAAGCCTAGAATATCTAGGTTATAGCGCTGGAATTCCTGCATGAGGACATCAAGAGAATAATCTCTATGTAATGTCCTCACGTTCCACGTTCCTGCAGAGAGAAAATGATTAGTAGGATTTTTAAAGAAATTAGGTTTATTGAGATTGGTAGGGCCAACAATATCAAACAGTCCCCTGATCGCAGGCATGGGGCAAAGACCTGTTCCTCCTCCGCTAAAGGCTGAAGTCACCGATGCTGGTAGGAACTTCAGGCACCACCTTTTCAAGTGGACTTTTTGAAGAACCATATGGCCTGCCTGAGACACATTACTCCAGTTTAGGCTTGACGATGCCCAACTAGCTAGTAAGGTTCAGGTACCTGCGATGGCCTCTGATTAGGATTATCTACCAGCTGATATAAGGTATCCCATGCCTCTGTTCACTTAGAGCTGGCAACCCAGCAGCAAACAGAAAACACAGCGGCAGACTCTCCCTCAACAGAGGCTAACCAGTGCAGCAAGTCCAGGGTCCATAATCAAGCTCAAATCCATAAACAAGTCCAGTCTAGTAGGTATAAATGGTCAGCACCATAACCAGTCATTTTATCCATTGTGTGCAATGTGCCCAAACAAATCCTACCCGACTCTGAGCGCTTCTGGCCCTTGTGACTGGCTAGTTAGTCCATTGTGTGAAAACTGTGCAGTTCAAAAATAGCCCTTTCTTGTATAGTTTAAAATTATTAATTCGCAATTTGGTGTATTTCTCTTTGGAAAAAATTTGTAACCTGGCCTTTTTGCACATTATATGCAATTTGTAATTATTTCTTCCGAAAAACTTTGTAACCTGGCCATTTAACCCATTGTGTGCAATGTGCCTAAACAAATCCAACCCGACTTTGAGCGCTTCGGGTCCTTGTGACTGGCTAGTTAGTCCATTGTGTGAAAACTGCGCAATGCAAAACCAGCCCTTTCTTGTATATTTTAAAATTATTTATTCGCAATTTGGTGTACACATTGCATACAATGGGTTAAATGGTCAGAGTAAAAAATTTTTCCAAAGAAACAATTACAAATTGCATACAATGGGTAAAAAGGCCAGGTTACAAATTTTTTCCAAAGAAAAATACACGAAAATGCGAATTAATAATTCTAAAATATACAAGAAAGGGCCACTTTTGCACTACACAGTTTTAACACAATGGACTAACTAGCCAGTCATAAAGACCCGAAGCGCTCAGAGATGGGTCGGATTTGGTTGAGCACATTGCATATAATTGGTTAAATGGCCAGGTTACAAATTCTTTGGAAAAAATTTGTAACCTGGCCTTTTTACACATTATATGCAATTTGTAATTATTTCTTTCGAAAAAATTTGTAACCTGGCAAAAAATTTGTAACCTGCAATGTACCTAAACAAATCCAACCCGACTTTGAGCGCTTCGGGTCCTTGTGACTGGCTAGTTAGTCCATTGTGTGAAAACTGCGAAGTGCAAAAGTAGCCCTTTCTTGTATATTTTAAAATTATTAATTCGCAATTTGGTGTATTTCTGTTTGGAAAAAAAAAATTGTAACCTGGCCTTTTTACACATTATATGCAATTTGTAATTATTTCTTTCGAAAAAAATTTTAAACTGGCCATTTAACCCATTGTGTGCAATGTGCTCAGACAAATTCTACCCGACTCTGGGCGCTTCGGGTTCTTGTGACTGGCAAGTTAGTCCATTGTGTAAAAACTGTGCAGTGCAAAAGTGGCCCTTTCTTGTATATTTCAAAATTATTGATTCGATATTTGGTATATTTTTCTTTCGAGAAAATTTGAAACCTGGCCTTTTTATCCATTGTATGCAATTTGTAATTGTTTCTTTGGAAACAAATTTGTATCCTGGCTAGTTAGTCCATTGTGTGAAAACTGTGCAGTGTACAATGGGCCTTTCTTGTATATTTTAAATTTATTGATTCGCAATTAGGTGTATTTTTCTTATGAGAAATTTTGTAACCTGGCCATTTAACCTATTGTATGCAATGTGCTCACCCAAATCCTAGCCGACTCTGAGCGCTTCGGGTCTTTGTGACTGGCTAGTTAGTCCATTATGTGAAAACTGTGCAGTGCAGAAGTGGCCCTTTCTTGTATATTTTAAAATTATTAATTTGTAATTTGGTGTATTTTTCTTTCGAAAAAATTTGTAACCTAAACTTTTTACCCATTGTATGCAATTTGCAATTATTTCTTTGGAAAAAAATTTGTAACCTGGCATTTCTACCCATTGTATGCAATATGTAATTGTTTCTTTGGAAAAAATTGTAACCTGGCCATTTAACTAATTGTATGCAATATGCTCAACCAAATCCGACCCAACTCTGAGCGCTTCGGGTCTTTATGACTGGCTAGTTAGTCAATTGTGTTAAAACTGTGTAGTGCAAAAGTGGCCCTTTCTTGTACATTTTAGAATTATTAATTCGCATTTTCGTGTATTTTTCTTTGGAAAAAATTTGTAACCTGGCTTTTTTACCCATTGTATGCAATTTGTAATTGTTTCTTTGGAAAAAGTTTTTACTCTGACCATTTAACCCATTGTATGCAATGTGCTCAACCAAATCCTACCCGACTCTGAGCGCTTCAGGGTCTTGTGACTGGCTAGTTAGTCCATTGTGTGAAAACTGTGCAGTGCAAAAGTGGCCCTTTCTTATATACTTTAAAATTATTAATTAGCAATTTCGTGTAGTTTTCTTTGGAAAAAATTTGTTTCCTGGCCTTTTTACCCATTGTATGCAATTTTGTAATTGTTTTTTTGGAAAAAATTTGTAACCTGGCTATTTAGTCCATTGTGTGAAAACTGTGCAGTGCAAAAGTGGCCCTTTCTTGTATATTTTAAAATTATTAATTCGCAATTTGGTGTATTTTTCTTTGGAAGGAAAATTTTCATTAGAGAAAGTAAATTTACGTTCATGACAAGTTGGTGTGCTGGAGTGAAAACAACCTATTGTTGAAATGTGTTATAAGATAAATATCGTGCAGACATCTCTTCTGTCTCGACAGCATAAAATTGTTTATAAGCGTCAATAATAAAGCCGAAAACTAAACCTGTCCAGAGAGAATGATCTAATGCAAATATTTCACATAGTATTATCCTACCAGTTTGTGCAGAAAAGAACTACCAGTATTTTAAAAACAACTTCTAATTTTATACTGTGAGCCAACTGGTTCCTTTCTTCTTTCTGATCAATAAAAATTCGTTTTTGCTATCGTAAAAACTGACGTAAATTAACCAGTTGTGGAATATACACAGATGAACTGAACAGTCAACAAATGTGTAACCAAGGGAACAAATGCACACTCGTAAAACATTTTTATAGATATTTTAACCTTGGCATTCGCTTGGGTTGTTTTACCTCTTTTTTGCACACCATGGGCTAAATGGCCAGGTCACGTGGACCCCGAATGCTCAGAGAAGGTTGGGGGAGACGACCCACTGGAACAGCTGGTGGGAAACAGATGGTAGCCTCCTGTCAAGGCCATGCAGAATGTCGTTTAACGTTGGGTTGTTTTACTTCTGAGCGTTACTTTTGTGCATAGATGGGCTAGATAGCCAGGTCACATGGACTCCGAAGGCTCAAAGAAGATTGGGGAGGGGACCCACTGGAACAGCTGTTGGTAGACAGATGGTACCTCCTGTCAAGTCATCCATACCGACTGAGCCACCCCCGCCCAGGCCTTAATGGGGGACTACCATCTGTCTCCCAACAGCTGTTTTAGGGGGGTCCTCTCCCCCAACCTTCTCTGAGCCTTCGGGTCCTTGTGACCTGACCATTTAGTGGGGCGGGGGTGACTCAATCGATATCGTGCCAGACTCGTAATCTGTAGTTCCCAGGTTCGAGTCCCAGCTGGGTCAGCGTTGAGATTTATCTCCGCGAAATTCCCCGCCCTGCCCGCGGTCAGTAGGGGACACCGATGGGCTTGGAAAGGCCGCCGTCTGTCGGATGGGACATTAAGCCGTGACTCCTTGTGCGGGAGAGCCATACCCTGTGTACGTTGAAGAACACGCTGGATGGCCTTGAAGGGAGGCTACCATCTGTCTCCCAACAGCTGTTCCAGTGGGTCCCCTCCCCCAACATTTTCTGAGCCTACGGGGTCCTTGTCATCTGGTCATTTAGCCCGAGGTGTGCAAAAAAGTGCCGCTCAGAGGTAAAACAACCCAACTCAACCCGTTAAGGCCATCCAGCGTGTTCTTTAACGTGCACAGGGTATGGGTCTCCCGCACACTGGGTCACGGCTTAACGTTATATCCAACGGACGGCGACCTTTCCAAGCCCATTAGTGTCCCCTACTGACCATGGGCATGGCGGTGAGTTTTGCGGAAATAAATATCAACGCTGACCCAGCTGTGACTCGAACCTGGGAACTACAGATTAGTACAATTTCGTATAAGACGATTACATATACTATATTAGGGGGGGGGGGGGCGCTGGGTTAAGTCATCCCTGAACACCCTGCATCCTCGTCTATGACAAATTATCTCTTCTAAGTTGAAAATAATTAATCTTCAGAAGAAGGAAAAACAAATTCGTTTAGAGAAACACTCAACAGATAAGGAAATAGAAGAGTCGAAAATGCCAACCAAAAAACTCGACTTCCGCTCTCAGACGAATTGAAACGGATGTCATCAAAAGGAAACAGATGACGGAAAAAGGAAAAACCAACGTCTCTCCATTTCCTCTGCTGAGAGATTTCCTGCATCTGCTCTTTATGCTGGCAGCAAGGGAAGGTGAGGGGGGGGGGGGGGGGGCGAGGCCCATTTACGTACAGTCGCTCAAAAAAATATCCGAACACTATGTTTGATTACAGAATTCAGAAAAAAATATTTGGCAACTTTTTTTTGAAATTAGTGATCTGTCAACCTTCGTGGAAGTCGCTCAAAAAAATATCCGAACACTATGGTTGAGTGCAGAATTCAGAAAAAAATATTTGGCAACGTTATTTTTTATAAATTAGTGTTCTGGCAACCTTCGTGTACAGTCGCTCAAAAAAAATATCCGAACACTATGGTTGAGTGTAGAATTCAGAAAAAAATATTTGGCAACGTTATTTTTTATAAATTAGTGATCTGGAAACCTTCGTGTACAGTCGCTCAAAAAAATATCCGAACATTATGGTTGAGTGCAGAATTCAGAAAAAAATATTTGGCAACATTATTTTTTATAAATTAGTGTTCTGGCAACCTTCGTGTACAGTCGCTCAAAAAAATATCCGAACATTATGGTTGAGTGCAGAATTCAGAAAAAAATATTTGGCAACGTTATTTTTTATAAATTAGTGATCTGGCTACCTTAGTGTACAGTCGCTCAAAAAAATATCCGAACATTATGGTTGAGTGCAGAATTCAGAAAAAAATATTTGGCAACGTTATTTTTTTATAAATTAATGATCTAGCAACCTTCGTGTACAGTCGCTCAAAAAAATATCCGAACATTATGGTTGAGTGCAGAATTCAGAAAAAAATATTTGGCAACGTTATTTTTTTATAAATTAGTGTTCTGGCAACCTTCGTGTACAGTCGCTCAAAAAATTATCCGAACATTATGGTTGAGTGCAGAATTCAGAAAAAAAATATTTGGCAACGTTATTTTTTATAAATTAGTGTTCTGGCAACCTTCGTGTACAGTCGCTCAAAAAAATATCCGAACACTATGGTTGAGTGCAGAATTCAGAAAAAAATATTTGACAACTTTATTTTTTATAAATTAGTGATCTGGCTACCTTAGTGTACAGTCGCTCAAAAAAATATCCGAACATTATGGTTGAGTGCAGAATTCAGAAAAAAATATTTGGCAACGATATTTTTTATAAATTAATGATCTAGCAACCTTCGTGTACAGTCGCTCAAAAAAATATCCGAACACTATGATTGAGTGCAGAATTCAGAAAAAAATATTTGGCAACGTTATTTTTTATAAATTAGTGTTCTGGCAACCTTCGTGTACAGTCGCTCAAAAAAATATCCGAACATTATGGTTGAGTGCAGAATTCAAAAAAAAATATTTGGCAACGTTTTTTTTTTATAAATTAGTGGTCTGACAACCTTCGTGTACAGTCGCTCAAAAAAATATCCGAACACTATGGTTGAGTGCAGAATTCAGAAAAAAATATTTGGCAACGATATTTTTTATAAATTAATGATCTAGCAACCTTCGTGTACAGTCGCTCAAAAAAATATCCGAACACTATGATTGAGTGCAGAATTCAGAAAAAAATATTTGGCAACGTTATTTTTTATAAATTAGTGTTCTGGCAACCTTCGTGTACAGTCGCTCAAAAAAATATCCGAACATTATGGTTGAGTGCAGAATTCAAAAAAAAATATTTGGCAACGTTTTTTTTTTATAAATTAGTGGTCTGACAACCTTCGTGTACAGTCGCTCAAAAAAATATCCGAACACTATGGTTGAGTGCAGAATTCAGAAAAAAATATTTGGCAAAGTTTTTTTTTTATAAATTAGTGATCTGGAAACCTTCGTGTACAGTCGCTCAAAAAAATATCCGAACACTATGGTTGAGTGCAGAATTCAGGAAAAGTATCAGGCAACGTTATTTTTTTATAAATTAGTGATCTGGCAAACTTCGTGTACATCATCCTCCTCCTCAAGCAGTCATGGGCTACGGAGATCCAACCAGACCGTGCAATTTAGTTCTCCAAGCAAGTCTATCCTGAGCTACATCTACTGCATCTGGCCACTGCACACCAATTCTAACAAGGTCCTGTTTGGCATTGTCTGCCCACCGCATCCTAGGTCTCCCCTTCTTTCTGAGGCCTTTATAGGCACACTGTTCATAACCCTATTCACCAATCTATAATTATCCATACGGGCAACATGGCCAAACCAACGGAGTATCTCTCTGCACAATATGCTGTATAAAGGAGGTTGCAAACTCCTTTGCCTAACCTAATCATTAGTTACAAAGTTGAACCACCTAATGCCCAAGATACTGCGTAAGCATCTGGAATCAAAAGCATCTAGTTTCCTGTTATCTTGTTTACAAAGTGTCCAAGTTTCACTACCATAACTAACCCTAGAAATAACCAAACTATTATACAGTCTACTTTTAGTCTTTAGGTGTATACGCCTATTTCTCCACACTCTGAATAGATTCTTAAAAGTCCCGGCAGCAATCCGTATTCGTCTGTTAATCTCATGCCGCACATCACCATTATCTGTTATATAGCTCCCAAGATAATTAAATTGTAACACCTGCTCAAGACTGCAACCATTCAGATTAACTGAATCACAGCCTGGCTGACCAATTTTGATCACTTTAGTTTTCTCTCTGTTTATAACCAAACCTTCTATACTACCAGTCTCATCAACAGCTCGAGTGAAAGAGTTCATCTCATCAACATCATTTGCCAAAAGGGCTAAATGATCAGCATAATCTAAATCAGACATTTTCGTATCTCCAGCCCATTTAAGGCCAAAATCTTTCCCTTGAAGTGAATTTCGCATAACATAATCAATAACCAAGCTAAAATGAAAAGGAGACAAATGCACCCTTGTCGAACACCAGAAGTAATGCTAAACCAATTGCTACAAGCCTTACCAACTCTCCCAAACGAGTCAGTGTTATTATAGAGAGCTTTCATTATGTTAACTAACTTGTCTGGTATACCATATGATCTCACAATCAACCACATATTATGGCGATCAACAGAGTCCAAAGCCTTTTTGAAATCAACAAAGGTAGCAACAAAAGGTTTCTGAAACTCTAAACATATCTCAGGAATCTGCCTAAGTGAAAATATCTGATCCACATATCCCCTACCACTTCTGAATCCACATTGCTCATCATGCAATTGACTGTCAACCAGATTCTTAATTCGATTAAACACAATCATGGAGAGAACTTTACCTGGAACAAAGAGTAGGCTGATACCAATATAGTTATCACAAGAACTGCGATCACCTTTTTTGAAAATAGGGATAACAATACCTCTGGTAAAATCCTTAGGAACCATGAATTTATCATAAAAGATATTCACAATTTCAGTCATCCAAGTGGTAACCGAAACATTCCCAGCTCTAAGCATTTCCGTAGTAATTTCATCTACCCCTGGGGATTTACGTAGTTTAAGTTTAGAAACAGCCAAAATAACTTCAGATTGTGTTATAGGGCCAACATTAAAGCCAACAATGCATCTATCATCATTGCAAACAATGGGAGTAGCACTAACTACATTGTTTAGAACATCACTGAAATGCCAAGCCCACCTAGCCATGACAGAATCCTCCCCTTCTATAACCTTACCTTGTTTATCCTTCAATCCCTGTATGCCTGTTCATTTTCTACCACACAAAACATGAACTGTCTGGTACAGCTCTCTGCTGTTGTGCTGTCTAAATGCTTCCTCAGCTTTGTCAGTCAAGCCATCAAGCCAAAGATTCTAATCAGCAGCTAACTGATCTTTTACACGTTTATTAAGTTCTCTGTAATGCTTTCTATTAGGACAAGTAGGGTATTGATTAAGGACATTCCTGCAGTTCTTTCTTTCCGAAATAAGCTCAAATGCCTTATCACTCAGATAATTCTGTCTCTTCTGCTCCTTTTTTCCTAAAAGAGTACTGTTAGTGTCCAAAAAAGCCTGTTTGAAATGATCCCATTCTTCCTCAACTTTAGTAGTAAGCATACCATGACTGTCATAAATACTAAGTAACCTATCATGGTAAGCTTTGGCTATAACTGGATCTTTCAGAGCTTCAGTATTAAAAGTAAATTTTTTAACCCTAGCACAACACTTTTTAAGTTTAAGTTGCAAGACACTTTTAACAAGGTAATGGTCAGATCCAATTTCAGCTCCCTTGTATGCCCTGGTATTCCTAACAGAACTAGCCCATTTGCTGTTAATTAATATGTAATCAATCATATTCTTATGCAGCCCATCAGGTGATACCCATGTGTACTTATGTATGTCGCAGTGTTTGTAATATGTGTTAGTTATTCTGAATCCTTTGAGAATACTTACCTGTAGGAGACGTTGTCCATTGCCATTGCAGCTACCAATACCAAAAGGACCTATTACTCCTACCCAAAAGTCAGAGTCAGTACCAACTTTGGCATTGAAGTCACCAAGAACAATCTCCTTTCTTGACAGAATTCAAAATACCCTGAAGTTGTTCATAAAACCTATCCTTGTCATCCTCATCGCCATCCTCAGTGGGGGTATAATAGCAGATAACATTCAAGTCTTTAACGCTTTTCTGAAATTTTGCTGTAAGAAACCTTTCATTAATGCACTCATATCCTAGAAGAGAAATTTATCCTAGAAATTAAAGATTATTTTTAAGAATTTGACCTTTATCTGTCCATCTGGTCTCTTGCAAGCCGAGAATATCTAAATTATAATGGTGGAATTCTTGTGTGAGGACATCAAGAGAAAAAGCTCTGTGCAGAGTCCTCACATTCCAACTACCTATGGAGAGAAAATGGTTAGTGGGATGTTTAAAGAAACTATGTTTATTGAGAGAGGGAATGCCGACAATATCAGACAGCCCCCTAATCGCAGACATGGGGCAAAGACCCGTTACTCCACCACTAAAGGCTGAAGCCATCTACACTGGAAGACTTCCTCCAATGTAGAATTTGACGATGCTAATAGAAGTAAAGAGTTCAGGTGCCTGCGATGATCTCTGCTCAGGATTATCCACCAGCTGATAAACATATCCTGTGAATCTATTCACTTGGGGCTGTCAACCCACAAACAAACAAAAAACACAGCGGAAGATTTTCCCTCCACAGAAGCCCATCAGTGCATCAAAATTAGGATCCATAATTCAATCCAGTCCAGTGGGTTATACATCAGGACCCTGTGTGCAGAATTAAAAAAAATATATTTGGCAAAGTTTTTTTTTTATAAATTAGTGATCTGGCAACATTCGTGTACAGTGGCTCAAAAAAATATCCGAATACTATGGTTGAGTGCAGAATTCAGAAAAAATATCTGGCAAACTTATTTTTTTTTATAAATTTATGATCTGGCAACCATCGTGTACAGCCGCTCAAAAAAATATCCGAACACTATAATTGATTACAGAATTTAGAAAAAATATCTGGCAACGTTTTTTTTTTTATAAAATAGTGATCTGGCGACTATCGTGTACGGTCGATGAAATAGAAGTAAAGAGTTCAGGTGTATCAGGTAAAGAGTTCTGTTATCAACCATAGTGTTCAGGGTATCCGAACACTATATGGTTGATTACAGAATTAAAAAAAAAAAGAATATTTGGCAACGTTAATTTTTATAAATTAGTGATCTGGCAACCTTCGTGTACAGTCGCTTAAACAAAATATCCGAACACTATGGTTGAGTGCAGGTTTCAAAAAAAAAAAAAGAAAATCTTCTTCTTCTAAAAAAAAATAAAAATTTTGTTTTAGAAAGTAGTGATCTGGCAACCTTCGTGTACAGTCGCTCAAAAAATATCCGAACTTTATGGTTGAGTGCAGAATTTAGAAAAAATATCTGGCAACGTTATTGTTTTAGAAATTAGTGATCTGGCTACCTTCGTGTACAGTCGCGCAAAAAAAATATCCGAACACTATGGTTGATGCAGAATTCAGAAAAAATTATCTGGCAACGTTATTTTTTTTTATAAATTAGTGATCTGGCAACCTTCGTGTACAGTCGCTCAAAAAAATATCCGAACACTATGGTTGAGTGCAGAATTAAAAATATATCTGGCAACGTTACTCTTTAGAAATTTTTGATCTGGCAACCTTCGTGTACAGTCGCTCAAAAAAAAAAATCCGAACACCATGGTTGAGTGCAGAATTCAGAAAGAAATTCTGGCAACGATTTTTTTAGAAATTAGTGATCTGGTAAAGATTTTTTCTTTTAGAAATTAGTGATCTGGCAACTTTCGTGTACAGTAGTTCAAAAAAATATCCGAACACTACGTTTGAGTGCAGAATTGAAAAAAAAATATCTGGCAACGTTATTTTTCATAAATTACTGAGCTAGCAACCATCGTGTCACTCTGTAATCAACTGTATTATTCTGACATTTTTTTGAGCGACTGTACTCTGGGCTTTTTTCTTTGTTAAAATATTTTCTATAAATCGGGGGAAAAAACGCCATTTTATCTTTTGATATTCACATTGCCTTCAGTTATTTTTCATACTTTTCCCATCTGAACATATAGCTTGTCCAGGCTATATGTATAACGTCGGATGGGACGTTAAGCCTTGGACCCGTGTGCGGGAGAGCCATACCATGTGCACGTTAAAGAAGGAGGCTACCATCTGTCTCCCAACAGCTTTTCCAGTGGGTCCCCTCCCACAGCCTTCTCTGAGCCTTCGGGGTTCATGTGACCTGGCCATTTACCCCATGGTGTGCAAAAAAAGTGCCGCTCAGAGGAAAAACAACCCAACGTTACAGAACACGCTCGATGGCCTTGACGGGAGGCTATCATCTGTCTCCCAACAGCTGTTCCCGTGGGTCCCCTCCCCCAACCTTCTCTGAGCCTTCGGGGTCCATGTGACTTGGCCATTTAACACATGGTGTGCAAAAAAAAGTGCCGCTGAGAGTTAAAACCACCCAACGTTAAAGAACATGATCGATGTCCTTGACGGGAGGCTACCATCTGTCTCCCAACAGCTGTTCCAGTGGGTCCCCTCCCCCAACCTTCTCTGAGCCTTCGGGGTCCATGTGACTTGGCCATTTAACACATGGTGTGCAAAAAAAAGTGCCGCTGAGAGTTAAAACCACCCAACGTTAAAGAACACGCTCGATGTCCTTGACGGGAGGCTACCATCTGTCTCCCAACAGCTTTTCCAGTGGGTTCCTTCCCCCAACCTTCTCTGAACCTTCGGGGTCCTTGTGACCTGGCCATTTAGCCCATGGTGTGCAAAAAAAGTGCCGCTCAGAGGTAAAACAACCCAAAGTTAAAGAACACGCTCGATGGTCTTGACGGGAGGCTACCATCTGTCTCCCAACAGCTGTTCCAGTGGGGCCCCTCCCCCAACCTTCTCTGAGCCTTCGGGGTTCATGTGACCTGGCCATTTAGCCCATGGTGTGCAAAAAAATAGTGCCGCTCAGAGGTAAAACCACCCAACGTTAAAGAACACGCTGGATGGCCTTGACGGGAGGCTAAAATCTGTCTCCCAACAGCTGTTCCAGTGGGTCCCCTCCCCCAACCTTCTCTGAACCTTCGGGATCCTTGTGACCTGGACATTTAACCCGTGGTATGCAGAAAAGTGACGCTCAGAGGTAAAACAACCCAAAGTTGAAGAACACGCTGGATGGCCTTGACGGGAGGATACCATCTGTCTCCCAACAGCTGTTCCAGCGGGTCCCCTCCCCCAACCTTCTCTGAGACTTCGGTGTCCTTGTGACCTGGCCATTTAGCCCACGGTGTGCAAAAAAGTGTCCCTCAGAGGTAAAACAACCCAACGTTGAAGAACACGCTGGATGACCTTGAGAGGAGGCTACCATCTGTCTCCCAACAGCTGTTCCAGTGGGTCCCCTCCCCCAACCTTCTCTGAGCCTTCGGAATCCATGTGACCTCCCCATTTAGCCCATGGTGTGCAAAAAAGTGCCGCTCAGAGGTAAAACAACCCAACGTTAAAGAACACGCTGGACCCCCTTGACTTGATGCTACCATCTGTCTCCCAACAGCTGTTCCAGTGGGTCCCCTCCTCCAACCTTCTCTGAGCCTTCGGGGTCCATGTGACCTGGCTTTTAGCCTATGGTGTGCAAAAAAGTGCCGCTCAGAAGTAAAACAACCCAACAGAACTGTACATGGTGAGATTCGTAATTAAGGTTTTAGCAATTACTTTACCTCGTTGGTGAGAACAATCGAAGTAAAGTAATTGCTAAAACCTTAATTACGAATGATCATGAGATTACTTTTTGATGATTGGCTTAACATCCTAATAAGTCACAAAAAATATAAAAAATACTAAAATTAATATAAAAAAAATACTTTTCATATTGAAGTCCTTTTTTAAAGGGTTTGATATAAAAGTAGTAAAAATCACAAAATAACACGGTTACCAACGTAAGTTTTAATTAAATTTTTTTTCTAACTTTGAGCAAGTCCAAATAACGTAACAACCTGCAGTTCTAATTTGAAAAGAATTTCCAGATTTCGAAACTAGATTTCTATGTGATATATAAAGCAAAAATATATATATATATTTTGCTATAATAATTTTTCCAAATATTTTGCGTTTTCACATCAGAAATTTATGAATATTTTCCCCCTCTATTTAAGGCTTAAAACTTCAGATTTCAGTAAAGGTCAAGATTTCGGAAAACTGTAAAAATGACTCACCTTACAATTTAAAAGTCAAGAAACTAAATTTACAGTTCTGATCTTTTGAACACTTTCGGCGCTGCAGTTCTAAAAAAACAACGAATTTTTTATTAACGTCAGATTCTTAAAAGTATTATTAATGATTTCATATTATTAATGATTTCATAGCTAATTTTAAATGTCCTGGTGTATATCACGAGAGCATTTTCCGATGAAACATTCTTATTATGGAACTTGGTGCAAAATCTTAAACCTCAATTTTTGTCTCACAGTTTATAAGGTAAAATTTCGAATTTTATTATATAAGACAACTTATTTTACACGGGGCCAGGAATTTTATAAGGTAATATGGCGAATTCTCATATATGGTACTACTCTTTTTACAAGTGGCCACGAATTTTATATGGTAATATGGCGAATTCTAATATATGGTACTACACTTTTTACAAGTGGCCACGAATTTTATATGGTAATATGGCGAATTCTAATATATGGGACTAGTTTTTTTTTTACAAGGGGCCAGAAATTTTATAAGGTAACATGGAGAATTCCAATATATGGGACTATTTTTTTTTTACAAGGGGCCAGGAATTTTATAAGGTAACAATGACGAATTCTAATATATGGGACTAGTTTTCTTACAAGGGGCCAGGAATTTTCTAAGGTAATATGGCGAATTCTAATACATGGTATTCCTCTTTTTACAAGTGGCCACGAATTTTCTATGGTAATATGGCGAATTCTAATATATGGGATTAGTTTTTTTACAAGGGTCAGGAATATTATAAGGTAACATGGCGAATTCTAATATATGGGACTAATTTTTTTACAAGGGGCCCAGAATTTTATAACGTAACATGGCGAATTCCAATATATGGGACTAGTTTTTTTACAAGGGGCCAGGAATTTTATAAGGTAATATGGCGAATTGTAATATATGGGACTAGTTTTTTTACAAGGGGCCAGGAATTTTATAAAGTAACATGGCGAATTCCAATATATGGGGCTAGTTTTTACAAGGGGCCAGGAATTTTATAAGGTAATATGGCGAATTCTAATATATGGTACTACTCTTTATACAAGTGGCCACGAATTTTCTATGGTAATATGGCGAATTATAATATATGGGACTATTATTTTTACAAGGGGCCAGGAATTTTTTAAGGTAACATGGCGAATTCTAATATATGGGACTAGTTTTCTAACAAGGGGCCAGGAATTTTATAAGATCATATGGCGAATTTTAATACATGGTACTACTCTTTTTACAAGTGGCCACGAATTTTATATGGTAATATGGCGAATTCTAATATATGGGACTAGTCTTTTACAAGGGGCCAGGAATTTTATAAGGTAACATGGCGAATTCCAATACACGGGACTAGTTTTTTTACAAGGGCCAGGAATTTTATAAGATAATATGGCGAATTCTGATATATGGGACTACTCTTTTTACAAGTGGCCACGAATTTTATATGGTAATATGGCGAATTCTAATATACGGGACTACTCTTTTTACAAGTGGCCACGAATTTTATATGGTAATATGACGAATTCTAATATATGGGACTAGTGTTTTTTATACGGGGCCAGGAATTTTATAAGGTAAAATGTCGAATTCTATTATATGGGACTAGTATTTTATATGGGGCCAGGAATTTTATAAGGTAATATGGCGAATTCTAATATATGCGACTACTCTTTTTACAAGTGGCCACGAATTTTCTATTGTAATATGGCGAATTCTAATATATGGGACTAGTTTTTTTTACAAGGGGCCAGGAATTTTATAAGATAACATGGCGAATTCTGATATATGGGACTAGTTTTCTTACAAGGGGCCAGGAATTTTATAAGATAATATAGCGAATTCTAATACATGGTACTACTCTTTTTACAAGGGGCCACGAATTTTATAAGGTAACATGGCGAATTCAAATATATGGGACTACTTTCCTTACAAGGGGCCAGGAATTTTATAAGATAATATGGCGAATTCTAATACATGGTACTACTCTTTTTTCAAGTGGCCACGAATTTTATATGGTAATATAGCGAATTTTAATATATGGGACTAGATTTTTACAAGGGGCCAGGAATTTTATATGGTAATATGGAGAATTCTAATATATGGTATTACTCTTTTTACAAGTGGCCACGAATTTTATATGGTAATATGGCGAATTCTAATATATGGGACTAGTTTTTTTACAAGGGACCAGGAATTTTATAAGGTAACATGGCGAATTCTAATATATGGGACTAGTTTTCTTAGAAGGGGCCAGGAATTTTGTAAGATAATATGGCGAATTCTAATACATGGTACTGCTCTTTTTACAAGTGGCCACGAATTTTATATGGTAATATGGCGAATTCTAATATATGGGACTAGTTTTTTACAAGGGGCCAGGAATTTTATATGGTAATATGGCGAATTCTAATACATGATACTACTCTTTTTACAAGTGGCCACGAATTTTATATGGTAATATGGCGAATTCTAATATATGGGACTAGTTTTTTTACAAGGGGCCAGGAATTCTATAAGGTAACATGAAGAATTCTAATATATGGTACTACTCTTTTTACAAGTGGCCACGAATTTTATATGGTAATATGGCGAATTCTAATATATGGGACTAGTTTTTTTACAAGGCGCCAGGAATTCTATAAGGTAACATGGAGAATTCTAATACATGGTACTACTCTTTTTACAAGTGGCGACGAATTTTATATGGTAATATGGCGAATTCTAATATATGGGACTAGTTTTTTACAAGGGGCCAGGAATTTTATAAGGTAACATGGCGAATTCTAATATATAGGACTAGTTTTCTTACAAGGGGCCAGGAATTTTATAAGGTAACATGGCGAATTCTAATATATGGGATTAGATTTTTTACACGAGGCCACGAATTAAGTTCCATTCGACGGATAACTGCCTTTTACAAGTTTATCGATGTCCCCATTCTCACTGAGGGCAAGAATAAGCCTAGAATAGAGAACCAAGGGCACTTTACTGCTGAAGCCATCCAGTGATTTTTCCCTTTAATCGGAACTGGATATCAATGTCCTTAACACGCTTTAACGTCGAATGAGATGTTGGGTTACCTGGTTTTACCTGTGGGTTGCACTTTTTTGCACACAAAGGGCTAAATGGCCAGGTCACGGCGACCCGAAGACTCAGAGATGGTTGCGGGAGGGGACCCACTGGAACAGCTGTTGGGAGACAGATGGTAGCCTCCCATCAAGGCCATACAGTGTGCTTTTCAAAGTGCACAGAGTTTGGGTTGTTTTACCTCGAAGCGGCAGTTTTTTGCACACAATGGGCTAAATTGCCAGGTCACATGGACCCCGAAGGCTCAGAGAAGGTTTGGGAAGGGGACCCACTGGAACAGCTGTTGGGAGACAGCTGTTGGGAGACAGATCCCGTCAAGGCCATCCAGCAAGTTTTTTAACGTGCACAGGTTATGACTCTCCCGCACACTGAGCCACGGCTTAACGTCCAATCCGACGGACGGCGGCCTTTCCAAGCCCAAAGGTGTCCCCTAGTGACCGTGGGCATGGCGGGGAATTTTGCGGAAAAAATCTCAATGCTGACCCAGCTGGTACTCGGACCTGGTAATTGCAGATTACGAGCCTGGCACGCTACCGACTGAGCCACTCCCCCTCCTTTAATGAAATGGAACAGAAAATATCAATTTATGTCACAGACTAGATCACGATGCAAAATTTATTTCTCATTGTGGGTCGCGGTGCAAGATGTTTTAAGAGCAGTATTCTAGTTAGCCATCGACCATCTAGAGCACTTCATTACATGCAGCAAAAAAGTCTTCCGTCAAATGTCATTAATACGATTAATAATTGATGGTGATATTGCATCCTGCTATAAAACGAAATGGAGAAAAGGTACACAACAGAAATTACGCGACAATCAATAAGCTCATCGACTGTATTCTACAAACTTAGAATAATATCGCAAGGTTGCCATGGTTACGGTTGATATTAATGCTCCGTTTGTGCCTAAAACTGGGTTAATTTATTTGGTCACAAGCAAGGTTTGTTTATTCTGGAGCGCAGGACACCCTCAGGATTTTTGAGCCCTCTCCTCTCCTGCTGCTAGAAACCAAATCATAACAGTCCCGGGGCAGGGGAATGTTACGGGGCAGGGGACCCGTCTAAAGGGCAGGGGGGGGGGAGGGGGGGTCAGTCGGTAGCGCGCCTGGCTCGTAATCTGCAATTCCCAGGCTCGAGTCCCAGCTGGGTCAACGTTGAGATTTTTCTCCGCAGAAATATCCGCCCTACCCACGGTCAGTAGGTGACACCGATGGGCTTGGAAAGGCAGGCGTCCGTCGGATGGGACGTTAAGTCGTGGTCCCGAGTACGGGAGAGCCATACCCTGTGCACGTTAAAGAACACGCTGGATGGCCTTGACGGGAGGCTACCATCTGTCTCCCAACAGCTGTTCCAGTGGGTCCCCTCCCCCAAACTTCTCTGAACCTTCGGAATCCATGTAACCTGGCCATTTAGTATATGGTGTGCACAAAAGTGCTGCTCAGAGGTAAAACAACCCAACGTTAAAGAACACACTGGATGGCCTTGATGGGAGGCTACCATCTGTCTGCCAATAGCTGTTCCAGTGGGTCCCCTCTCACATCCTCCTCTGAGATTTCGGGGTCCTTGTGACCTGGCCATTTAGCCAGTGGTGTGCAAAAAATTGCCCCTCAGAGGTAAAACAACCCGACGTTAAAGAACACGCTGGATGGCCTTGACGGGAGGATACCATCAGTCTCCCAACAGCTGTTCCCGTGGGTCTCCTCCCCCAACCTTCTGTGAGCATTCGGGGTCCTTGTGACCTGGCCATTTAGCCCACGGTGTGCAAAAATTTGTCCCTCAGAGGTAAAACAACCCAAAGTTGAAGAACACGCTGGATGGCCTTGACGGGAGGATACCATCTGTCTCCCAACAGCTGGTCCAGCGGGTCCCCTCCCCCAACCTTCTCTGAGACTTCGGTGTCCTTGTGACCTGGCCATTTAGCCCACGGTGTGCAAAAATGTGTCCCTCAGAGGTAAAACAACCCAACGTTGAAGAACACGTTGGATGACCTTGACGGGAGGATACCATCTGTCTCCCAACAGCTGTTCCAGTGGGTCCTCTCCCCCAACCTTCTCTGAGCCTTCGGGGTCAATGTGACCTGGCCATTTAGCCCATGGTTGCAAAAAAAGTGCCGCTCAGAGGTAAAATAATCCAACTTTAAAGAACACACTGGATGGCCTTGGGGGTGGCTCAGTCGGTAGCGCGCCAGGCTCGTAATCTGTAGTTCCCAGGTTCGAGTCCCAGCTGGGTCAGCGTTGAGATTTATCTCCGCAAAATTCCCCGCACTGCCACCGCACTGCCACGGTCAGTAAGGGACACCGATGGGCTTGGAAAGGCCGCCGTCCATCGGATGGGACGTTAAGCCGTGGCCCCGTGTGCGGGAGAGACATACTCTGTGCACGTTAAAGAACACGCTGGATGGCCTTGACGGGAGGCTACCATCTGTCTCCCAACAGCTGTTCCAGTGGGTCCCCTCCCCGAACCTTCTCTGAGCCTTCGGGGTCCATGTGGCCTGGCCATTTAGCCCATGGTGTGCAAAAAAGTGCCGCTCAGAGGTAAAACAACCCAACCCAATAACTGGATGGCATTGACGGGAGGCTACCATCTGTCTCCCAACAGCTGTTCCAGTGGGTCCCCTCTCCCAACCTCCTCTGAGCCTTCGGGATCCTTGTGACCTGGTCATTTAGCCCATGGTGTGCAAAAAAGTGCCCCTCAGAGGTAAAACAACCCAACGTTAAATAACGCACCGGATGGCATTGACGGGAGGCTACCATCTGTCTCCCAACAGCATTTCCAGTGGGTCTCCTCCCCCAACCTTCTATGAGACTTCGGTGTCCTTGTGACCCGACCATTTAGCCCATGGTGTGCAAAAAAGTGTCTCTCAGAGGTAAAACAACACAACTTTGAAGAACACGCTGGATAGATTTGACGGGAGGCTACCATCTGTCTCCCAACAGCTGTTCCAGTGGGTCCCCTCTCCCAACCTCCTCTGAGACTTCGGTGTCCTTGTGACCTGGCCATTTAGCCATGGTGTGCAAAAAAGTGCTCCTCAGAGGTAAAACAGCCAACGTTAAAGAACACGCTGGATGGCCTTGGCGGGAGGCTGCCATCTGTCTCCTAACAACTGTTCAGTGTGTCCCCCAAACTTCTGTGACCCTCGGGGTCCTTGTCACCTGGCCATTTAGTACATTATGCATACAAAATGCCACTCAGAGGTAAAATAACCCAACCCCAAGAGCTCAGAGATGGTTGGGGAGTGGAACCTACCAGACAGCTGCTAAGAGACAGACTCCCTCAAGGTCATCCAGTGTGTTCTTTAACATGCACAGGATTCATTTCTGCGGTACACTGGTCCAGGTTTTAACCTTCCACCCGACGGACGGCGGCTTTCCAAGATTCGGAGATAAATTTCAACATTATCACAGTTCGGATTCGAACCCGCGAACTACAAATTAGGGGCATGGCACGTTACCGCCTGAGCACAGTTTACCGCCTGAGCACAGTTTACCGCCTGAGCTTAAACAGAGATGCTTCTTTTAACCACAGTTTGCAGTTTACATACATAATACAGTTTTCCAAAATCGGAATTAGTTGGATCGATAACTTCGTTCATCTGTAAAAAAATAATAAAGGCAAACAGAGCAGTTATCTGACTCTTTTACCAGCCTCAAACTCAACACTGATTTAGTGACGTCACCATTTCCTCTTTCCGCCAAAGGAATATCCGGTTGTGACGAAATATGTCATCTTCCGTTAGCAGTGCAAAGAATTCTGGTGATGTTGATCCCAAAGAAAGAATGGAGGCAATTATTGAAGGTGTTGTGCTTTTTAATTCTTTTACAGCATGCCTGTCCCTTCAGTTAAGAAATTCGGTAAGTACATACAGTCTCTCAAAAAAGTATCCGAACGCTATGGTTGATTGCAGAAATCAGGAAAAAATGTCTGGCAACGATTTTTTTTAGAAATTAGTGTTTTGGCAAACTTCGTGTCACGTGACACGAAGTTTGCCAGATCACTAATTTCTAAAAAAAGGCTTTGGTCAGACGTACAGTCGAACAAAAAAGTATCCGAACGCTATGGTTGATTACAGATATCAGAAAAAAATATCTGGCAACGATTTTTTTAGAAATTAGTGATCTGGCAACCTTCGTGTCACGTGGCACGAAGTTTGCCAGATCACTAATTTCTAAAAAAAGGTTTTGGTCAGACGTACAGTCGAACAAAAAAGTGTCCGAACGCTATGGTTGATTACAGAAATCAGAAAAAATATCTGGCAACGATTTTTTTTAGAAATTAGTGATCTGGCAACCTTCGTGTCACGTGGCACGAAGGTTGCCAGATCACTAATTTCTAAAAAAGGTTTTGGTCAGACGTACAGTCGAACAGAAAAGTATCCGAACGCTATGGTTGATTACAGAAATCAGAAAAAAATATCTGGCAACGATTTTTTTAGAAATTAGTGATCTTGCAACCTTCGTGTCACGTGGCACAAAGTTTGCCAGATCACTAATTTCTAAAAAATCGTCGACAGATATTTTTTTCTGATTTCTGTAATCAACCATAGCATTCGGATACTTTTTTGAGAGACTTTACACTGGATCAGATTTAAGAGAAATAAGTTGAACTTTTACTACCTCATGTAATATTAAATGCAATAACTTAGATCTGCTAAAGGTTTCGGTTGTTTATATATTGTATACTAGATTATACATCTGATATAATTATAATACATAGAAGATAAATTTATATTGACTGGCTAAAGTTACTACTTGGGCACATTTGTGGCTCGTAATCTGCAGTTCCCACGTTCAAGTCCCAGTTACGTCAGCGTTGAAATTTATATCCACAAGACTCCCCGATCTGCCCACTCCCTAAAAGGGACACCAAAGAGATTGGAAGAGCCGCCGTCCATCGTATGAGACGTTTAGCCGTGAGTCTATGAGCGAAACAGCCATATACCTGCCGTCAAATCTGAAATCATTAAAAAGTTCTCAAAATTATATAAGATGTATGCTAAAGAAAAAGTTGCCTAAATGGGCTAAATGGTCAAGTCACAAGGACCCCGAAGGCTCAGGGAAAGTTGGGGGAGAGGACCCACTGGAACAGCTGATGAGTTACAGATGGTAGCCTCCCGTAAAGGCCATCCAGCGTGTTCTTTAAGGTGGGTTGTTTTACCTCTGGGCGGCACTTTTTTGCACACAATGAGCTAAATGGCCTAGTCACAAGGACCCCGAAGGTTCAGAGAAGGTTGAGGGAGGGGACACACTGGAAAAGCTGTTGGGAGACAGATGGTAGCCTCCCGTCAAGGCCATCCAGCGTGTTCTTTAACGTTGGGTTATTTTATCTCTGAGCAGCACTTTTTTGAACACAATGGGCTAAATGACCAGGTAACAAGGACCCCAAAGGCTGAGAGAAGGTTGGGGGAAGGGACCTACTGGAACAGCTGTTGGGAGCCAGATGGCAGCCTCCCGTCAAGACCATCCAGCGTGTTCTTTAACGTTGGGTTGTTTTATCTCTGAGCAGCACTTTTTTGCACAAAATGGGCTAAATGACCAGGTCACAAGGACCCCGAAGGCTCAGAGAAATTTGGGGGAGGAGACCCAGTGGAACAGCTGTTGGGAGACAGATGGTAGCCTCCCGTCAAGGCCTGGGATGAGTCTAATGTTAAGATCTTTCGTAAATATACATATTTATCGTCTAGTATTCATCCATACCATTTCCTAAAAGAAACTATCATCCAAAAAACACTACGTTTATCTGACACCAAACTTTTTAATGCTCTGTCAGCTAACATTAGAAATGAAAAAAACAAAAACATTTATGCTTTTAAAAGATTAATATGACATTACTTAGTGGATTGTGATGACGTAGAGAAATATCTATAGACATAAAACTGTAGCTTAAATATTAAATTTTTATAACACTGACATTGATTATATATTAATTAACAGCAAATGGGCTAGTTCTATTAGAAATACTAGGGCATATAGGGGAGCTGAAATTGGATCTGACCATTACCTTGTTAAAAGTGTCTTGCAACTTAAACTTAAAAAGTGTTGTGCTAGGGTTAAAAAATTTACCTTTAATACTGAAGCTCTGAAAGACCCAGTTAGAGCTAAAGCTTACCATGATAGGTTACTTAGTCATTATGACAGTCATGGTTTGCTTAATACTGAAGTTGAGGAAGAATGGGGCCATTTTAAACAGGCATTTTTGGAAACTAACAGTACTCTTTTAGGGAAAAAGGAGCAGAGGAGACAGAATTATTTAAGTGATAAGGCACTTGAGCTTATTTCAGAAAGAAGTAACTGCAGGAATGTCCTTAATCAGCACACTACTAGTCCTAATAGAAAGCATTACAAAGAACTTAATAAACGTGTAAAGGATCAGTTAGCTACTGATAAGAATCTTTGGCTTGATGGCCTGGCTGACAAAGCTGAGGAAGCAGTTAGACAGCACAACAGCAGAGAGCTGTACCAGATAGTTAATGTTTTGTGTGGTAGAAAACGAACAGGTATACAGGGATTGAAGGATAAACAAGGTAAGGTTATAGAAGGTGAGGATTCTGTCATGGCTAGGTGGGCTGAGCATTTCAGTGATGTTCTAAACAATGTGTTTAATTCTACTCCCATTGTTTGCAATGATGATAGATGCATTGTGGGCTTTAATGTTGGCCCTATAACACAATCTGAAGTTATTTTGGCTATTTCTAAACTTAAACTTCATAAGTCCCCAGGGGTGGATGAAATTACTACGGAAATGCTTAGAGCTGGGAATGTTTCAATTACCATTTGGATGACTGAAATTTTGAATAACGTTTATGATAAATTCATGGTTTCTAAAGATTTTACCAGAGCTATTATTATCCCTATTTTCAAAAAAGGTGATCGCAGTTCTTGTGATAACTATAGGGGTATCAGCCTACTCTCTGTTCCAGGTAAAGTTCTTTCCATGATTGTGCTTAATAGAATTAAGAATCTGGTTGACAGGCAATTGCGTGATGAGCAATGTGGATTCAGAAGTGGTAGGGGATGTGTGGATCAGATATTTTCACTTAGGCAGATTCTTGAGAAATGTTTAGAGTTTCAGAAACCTTTGGTTGCTAGCTTTGTTGATTTCAAAAAGGCTTTCGACTCTGTTGATCGTCATAATTTGTGGTTGATTGTGAGATCATATGGTATACCAGACAAGTTAGTTAACATAATGAAAGATCTCTATAATAACACTGAGTCATGTGTGAGAGTTGGTAAGTCTTGTAGCAATTGGTTTAGCATTACTTCTGGTGTTCGACAAGGGTGCATTTTGTCTCCTTTTCTCTTTAGTTTGGTTGTTGATTATGTTATGCGAAATTCACTTCAAGGGAAAGCTTTTGGCCTTAAATGTGCTGGATATACGAAAATTTCTGATTTAGATTATGCTGATGATTTAGCCCTTTTGGGAAATGATATTGATGAGATGAACTCTTTCATTCGAGCTGTTGATGAGACTAGTAATACAGTAGGTTTGGTTATAAACAGAGAGAAAACTAAAGTGATGAAAATTGGTCAGGCAGGTTGTGATTCAGTTAATCTGAATGGTTGCAGTCTTGAGCAGGTGTCACTGTTTAATTACCTTGGTAGCTACGTAACTGATACTGGTGATGTGAGGCATGAGATTAACAGACGAATAGGTATTGCTGCCGGGACTTCTAAGAATCTATGGAGATTGTGGAGAAATAGGCGTATACACCTAAAGACTAAAATTAGACTGTATAATAGTTTGGTTCTTTCTAGGGTTAGTTCTGGTAGTGAAACTTGGACGCTGTGTAAACAAGATAACAGGAAACTAGATGCTTTTGTTTCTAGATGCTTACGCAGTATCTTGGGTATTAGGTGGTTTAACTTTGTAACTAATGATGAGGTTAGGCAAAGGAGTCTGCAACCTCCTTTAAGCAGCATATTGTGTAGAGAGAGACTCCGATGGTTTGGCCATGTTGCCCGTATGGATAATTATAGATTGGCGAATAGGGTTATGAACAGTGCGCCTAGAGGCCTCAGAACTAGGATGCGGTGGGCTGACAATGTCAAACAGGACCTTGTTAGAATTGGTGTACAGTGGCCGGATGCAGCAGATGTAGCTCAGGACAGATATGCTTGGAGAATTAAACTGCGCGGTCTGGTTGGACCTCCGTAGCCCATGGCTGCTTGAGGATGATGATGATGATATATTCGTGAACTTCTCCACAACGAGCTCGGACTCTAATGGAGTTCTCTTATTTATTTACTCATTCATATTGTTCAGTTTGTTTGTTTAAAAAGAACCACTTAAAAAATAGATTATGATTTATACTTTAAAATACGATTTGTATTAATCAGTTCATATGCATGAACTTTTAAACTCGAAAAATTTTGCTAAAAGTGAGTTTTTTACTGCGGATTTTGTATTGAACTCTACTGGTGTTGAGAGTAGTGAATAAAAAATCTATATCTTAAAGAACACGCTGGATACCCCTGCCACGAGGCTACCATCTATCTCCCAACAACTGTTCCACTGGGTCACATTGCCTCAACCTTCTAAGACTCTTCGGTGTCCTTGTGACCTGGTCATTTAGTCCATTGTGTGCAAAAAAGTGCCTCTCAGAGGTAAAACAACCCAACGTTAAAGAACACGCTGGATGGCCTTGACGGGAGGTTACCATCTGTAACCCAACAGCTGTTCCAGTGGGTTCCCTACACCAACATTCTCTGAGCCTTTGGGGTCCTTCTGACCTGGCCATTTAGCCAACTGTTTGCAAAAAGTGCCGCTCAGAGGTAAAACAACCCGACGATAAAGAACACGCTGGATGGCCTTCACGGGAGGTTACCATCTGTAACTCAACAGCTGTTCCAGTGGGTCCACTCCCCCAACCTTCTCTGAGACTTCGGGGTCCTTGTGACCTGGTCATTCAGCACAATGTGTGCAAAAAAGTGCCGCTCAGAGAACAAACAACCCAACGTTAAAGAACACGCTGGATGGCTTTGACGGGAGGTTACCATCTGTAACCCAACAGCTGTTACAGTGGGTTCCCTCCCCCAATCTTCTCTGAACCTTTGGGGTCCTTGTGATCTGGTCATTTAGTCCATGGTGTGCAAAAAAGTGCTGCTCAAAAGTAAAACATCCCAACGTTGAAGAACACGTTGGATGGCCTTGACGGGAGGCTACCATCTGTCTCCCAACAGCTGTTCCAGTGTGTCACCTCCCCCAATCTTCTCTGAACCTTTGGGGTCCATGTGACCTGGCCATTTAGCCCATGGTGTGCAAAGAAATGCCGCTCAGAGATAAAACAACCCAACGTTAAAGAACATGCTGGATGGCCTTCACGGGAGGTTACCATCTGTAACCCAACAGCTGTTCCAGTGGGTCCCCTCCCCCAACTTTCTCTAAGACTTCGGGGTCCTTGTGACCTGGTCATTTAGCACAATGTGTGCAAAAATGTGCCGCTCAGAGATAAAACAACCCAACGTTTAAGAACACGCTGGATGGCCTTCACGGGAGGTTACCATCTGTAACCCAACAACTGTTCCAGTGGGTCCACTCCCCCAACCTTCTCTGAGCCTTCGGGGTCCTTGTGACCTGGTCATTTAGCCCATTGTTTTCAAAAAAGTGCTGCTCAGAGATAAAACAACCCAACGTTAAAGAACACGCTGGATGACCATGAGGGGAGACTGCCATCTGTAACCCAATAGCTGTTCCAGTGGGTCCACTCCCCAATCTTCTCTGAACCTTTGGGGTCCATGTGACCTGGCCATTTAGCCCATGGTGTGCAAAGAAGTGCTCCTCAGAGGTAAAACAACCAACGTTAAAGAACACGCTGGATGGCCTTGACGGGAGGCTACCATTTGTCTCCCAACAGCTGTTCCAGTGGGTCCCCTCCTCCAATCATCTCTGAACCTCTGGGGTCCATGTGACCTGGCCATTTAGCACATGGTGTGCAAAGAAGTGCTCCTCAGAGGTAAAATAACCAACGTTAAAAAACAAGATGGATGGCCTTGACAGGAGGCTACCATTTGTTTCCCAACAGCTGTTCCAGGGGGTCCCCTCCCCCAACCTTCTCTGAGCCTTCGGGGTCCTTGAGACCTGGTCATTTAGCCCATTGTTGGAAAAAAGTGCCGCTCAGAGATAAAAAAACCCAACGATAAAAAACACGCTGGATGACCATGAGGGGAGACTGCCATCTGTAACCCAATAGCTGTTCCAGTGGGTCCCCTCCCCCAATGTTCTCTGAACCTTTGGGGTCCATGTGACCTGGCCATTTAGCCAATGATGTGCAAAGAAGTGCTCCTCAGAGGTAAAACAACCAACGTTAAAGAACACGCTGGATGGCCTTTACGGGAGGCTACCATTTGTTTCCCAACAGCTGCTCCAGGGGGTCCCCTCCCCCAACCTTCACTGAGCTTTCGGGGTCATTGTTACCTGGTCATTTAGCCCATTGTGTGCAGAAAAGTGCCGCTCAGAGATAAAACATCCCAAATTTAAAGAACACGCTGGATGACTTTGAGAGGAGGCTGCCATCTGTCTCCCAACAGCTGTTCCAGTAGGTCCCCTCCCACAACCTTCTCTGAGCGTTCGGGATTCTTGGGACCTGGTCATTTAGTCCATTGTGTGCAAAAAATGTTGCTCAGAGATAAAACAACCAAACGTTAAAGAACACGCTGGATGACTTTGAGAGGAGGCTGCCATCTGTCTCCCAACATCTGTTCCAGTAGGTCCCCTCCCCCAACCTTCTCTGAGCCTTCGGGGTTCTTGTGACCTGGTCATTTAGCCCATTGTGTGCAAAAAGTGCTACTCAAAGATAAAACAACCCAACGTTAAAGAACACGCTGGATGACCTTGAGAGGAAGCTGCCATCGGTCACCCAACAGCTGTTCCAGTAGGTTCCCTCCCCCAACCTTGTCTGAGCCTTCGGGGTCCTTGTGACCTGGACATTTAGCCCATTGTGTGCAAAAAAAGCTGCTCAGAGATAAAACAACCCAACGTTAAAGAACACGCTGGATGACCTAGAGGGGAGACTGCCATCTGTAACCCAATAGCTGTTCCAGTGGATCCCCTCCCCCAACCTTCTCTGAGCCTTCGGGGTCCTTTTGACCTGGTCATTTAGCTCATTGTTTGCAAAGTAGTGCTCCTCAGAGGTAAAACAACCAACGTTAAAGAACACGCTGGATGGCCTTGACTGGAGGCTACCATTTGTCTCCCAACAGCTGTTGCAGTGGGTCCCCTCCCCCAATCTTCTCTGAACCTTTGGGGTCCATGTGACCTGGACATTTAGCCCATGGTGTGCAAAGAAATGCCGCTCAGAGATAAAACAACCCAACGTTAAAGAACATGCTGGATGGCCTTCACGGGAGGTTACCATCTGTAACCCAACAGCTGTTCCAGTGGGTCCCCTCCCCCAACTTTCTCTAAGACTTCGGGGTCCTTGTGACCTGGTCATTTAGCACAATGTGTGCAAAAATGTGCCGCTCAGAGATAAAACAACCCAACGTTTAAGAACACGCTGGATGGCCTTCACGGGAGGTTACCATCTGTAACCCAACAACTGTTCCAGTGGGTCCACTCCCCCAACCTTCTCTGAGCCTTCGGGGTCCTTGTGACATGGTCATTTAGCCCATTGTTTTCAAAAAAGTGCTGCTCAAAGATAAAACAACCCAACGTTAAAGAACACGCTGGATGACCATGAGGGGAGACTGCCATCTGTAACCCAATAGCTGTTCCAGTGGGTTCACTCCCCAATCTTCTCTGAACCTTTGGGGTCCATGTGACCTGGCCATTTAGCCCATGGTGTGCAAAGAAGTGCTCCTCAGAGGTAAAACAGCCAACGTTAAAGAACACGCTGGATGGCCTTGACGGGAGGCTACCATTTGTCTCCCAACAGCTGTTCCAGTGGGTCCCCTCGTCCAATCATCTCTGAACCTCTGGGGTCCATGTGACCTGGCCATTTAGCATATGGTGTGCAAAGAAGTGCTCCTCAGAGGTAAAATAACCAACGTTAAAAAACAAGATGGATGGCCTTGACAGGAGGCTACCATTTGTCTCCCAACAGCTGTTCCAGGGGGTCCCCTCCCCCAACCTTCTCTGAGCCTTCGGGGTCCTTGAGACCTGGTCATTTAGCCCATTGTTGAAAAAAAGTGCCGCTCAGAGATAAAAAAAAAACCAACGATATAGAACACGCTGGATGACCATGACGGGAGACTGCCATCTGTAACCCAATAGCTGTTCCAGTGGGTCCCCTCCCCCAATGTTCTCTGAACCTTTGGGGTCCATGTGACCTGGCCATTTAGCCAATGATGTGCAAAGAAGTGCTCCTCAGAGGTAAAACAACCAACGTTAAAGAACACGCTGGATGGCCTTTACGGGAGGCTACCATTTGTTTCCCAACAGCTGCTCCAGGGGGTCCCCTCCCCCAACCTTCACTGAGCCTTCGGGGTCCTTGTGACCTGGTCATTTATCCCATTGTTTTCAAAAAATTGCCGCTCAGAGATAAAACAACCCAACGTTAAAGAACACGCTGGATGGCCTTCACGCGAGTTTACCATCTGTAACCCAACAGCTGTTCCAGTGGATCCACTCCCCAAACTTTCTCTGAGACTTCGGGGGCATTGTTACCTGGTCATTTAGCCCATTGTGTGCAGAAAAGTGCCGCTCAGAGATAAAACATCCCAAATTTAAAGAACACGCTGGATGACTTTGAGAGGAGGCTGCCATCTGTCTCCCAACAAAAATGGAGGTTCCAGTAGGTCCCCTCCCCCAACCTTCTCTGAGCGTTCGGGATTCTTGGGACCTGGTCATTTAGCCCATTGTGTGCAAAAAATGTTGCTCAGAGATAAAACAACCAAACGTTAAAGAACACGCTGGATGACTTTGAGAGGAGGCTGCCATCTGTCTCCCAACATCTGTTCCAGTAGGTCCCCTCCCCCAACCTTCTCTGAGCCTTCGGGGTTCTTGTGACCTGGTCATTTAGCCCATTGTGTGCAAAAAAGTGCTACTCAAAGATAAAACAACCCAACGTTAAAGAACACGCTGGATGACCTTGAGAGGAAGCTGCCATCGGTCACCCAACAGCTGTTCCAGTAGGTTCCCTCCCCCAACCTTGTCTGAGCCTTCGGGGTCCTTGTGACCTGGACATTTAGCCCATTGTGTGCAAAAAAAGCTGCTCAGAGATAAAATAACCCAACGTTAAAGAACACGCTCGATGACCTAGAGGGGAGACTGCCATCTGTAACCCAATAGCTGTTCCAGTGGGTCCCCTCCCCCAACCTTCTCTGAGCCTTCGGGATCCTTGTGACCTGGTGATTTAGCTCATTGTTTGCAAAGTAGTACTCCTCAGAGGTAACACAACCAACGGTAAAGAACACGCTGGATGGCCTTGACTGGAGGCTACCATTTGTCTACCAACAGCTGTTGCAGTGGGTCCCCTCCCCCAATCTTCTCTGAACCTTTGGGGTCCATGTGACCTGGCCATTTAGCCCATGGTGTGCAAAGAAATGCTGCTCAGAGATAAATAACCCAACGTTAAAGAACACGCTGGATGACCTTGAGAGGAGGCTGCCATCTGTCTCCCAACAGCTGTTCCAGTAGGTCCCCTCCCCCAAACTTCTCTGAGCCTTCGGGGTCCTTGTGACCTGGACATTTAGCTAATTGTGTGCAAAAAAAGCTGCTCAGATATTAAACAACCCAAAGTTAAAGAACACGCTGGATGACCTAGAGCGGAGGTTGCATTTGTCTCCCAACAGCTGTTCCAGTGGGTCCCCTCCCCCAACTTTCTCTCAGCCTTCGGGGTCCTTGTGACCTGGTCATTTAGCCCATTGTGTTAAAAAAAGTGCTGCTCAGAGATAAAACAACCCAACGTTAAAGAACACGCTGGATGGCCTTGACGGGAGGCTACCATCTGTCTCCCAACAGCTGTTCCAAGTGGGTCCCCTCCCCCAATTTTCTGTGAACCTTTGGGGTCCATGTGACCTGGCCATTTAGCCCATTGTGTGCAAAAAAGTGCCGCTCAGAGATAAAAAATCCCCAACGATAAAGAACACCCTGGATGACCATGTGGGGAGACTGCCATCTATAACCCAATAGCTGTTCCAGTGGGTCCTCTCCCCCAATCTTCTCTGAACCTTTGGGGTCCATGCGACCTGGCCATTTAGCCCATTGTGTGCAAAGAACTTCTCCTCAGACGTAAAACAACCAACGGTAAAGAACACGCTGGATGACCTTGACTGGAGGCTACCATTTGTCTCCCAACAGCTTTTCCAGTAGGTCCCCTCCCCCAATCTTCTCTGAACCTTTGGGGTCCATGTGACCTGGCCATTTAGCCCATGGTGTGCAAAGAAGTGCTCCTCAGAGGTAAAACAACCAACGTTAAAGAACAAGCTGGATGGCGTTGACGGGAGGCTACCATTTGTCTCCCAACAGCTGTTCCAGTGGGTCCCCTCCCCCAACCTTCTCTCAGCCTTCGGGGTCCTTGTGACCTGGTTATTTAGCCCATTGTGTTAAAAAAAGTGCCGCTCAGAGATAAAACAACCCAACGTTAAAGAACACGCTGGATTGCCTTCACGGGAGATTACCATCTGTAACCCAACAGCTGTTCCAGTGGGTCCACTCCCCAACTTTCTCTGAGACCTCGGAGTCCTTGTTACCTGGTCCTTCTACCTGGTCCTTCCAAAAAAAGTGCTGCTCAGAGATAAAACAACCCAACGTTAAAGAACACGCTGGATGACCTTGAGAGGAGGCTGTCATCTGTCTCCCAACAGCTGTTCCAGTAGGTCCCCTCCCCCAACCTTCTCTGAGCCTTCGGGGTCCTTGTGACCTGGTCATTTAGCCCATTGTGTGCAAAAAATGCTGCTCAGAGATAAAACAACCCAACGTTAAAAAACACGCTGGATGACCTTGAGAGGAGGCTGCCATCTGTCTCCCAACGTCTGTTCCAGTAGGTCCCCTCCCCCAACCTTCTCTTAGCCTTCGGGGTCCTTGTGACCTGGTCATTTAGCCCATTGTGTGCAAAAAATTGCTGCTCAGAGATATAACAACCCAACGTTAAAGAACACGCTGGATGACCTTGAGAGGAGGCTACCATCTGTCTCCCAACAGCTGTTCCACTAGGTCCCCTCCCCCAACTTTCTCTGAGCCTTCGTGGTCCTTGTGACCCGGTCCTTTAGCCCATTATGTGCAAAAAAGTGCTGCTCAGTGATAAAACAACCCAACGTTAAAGAACACGCTGGATGACCTTCAGAGGAGGCTGCCATCTGTCTCCCAACATCTGTTCCAGTAGGTCCCCTCCCCCAACCTTCTCTGAGCCTTCGGGGTCCTTGTGACCTGATCATTTAGCCCATTGTGTACAAAAAAGTGCTGCTCAGAGATAAAACAACCCAACGTTAAAGAACACGCTGGATGACCTTGAGAGGAGGCTGCCATCTGCCTCCCAACAGCTGTTCCAGTAGGTCCCCTCCCCCAACCTACTCTGTGCCTTCGGGGTCCTTGTGACCTGGTTATTTAGCCCATTGTGTGCAAAATAGTGCTGCTCAGAGATAAAACAACCCAACGTTAAAGAACACGCTGGATGACCTTGAGAGGGGACTGCCATCTGTTTCCCAACAGCTGTTCCAGTAGGTACCCTCCCCCAAACTTCTCTGAGGCTTCCGGGTCCTAGTGACCTGGTCATTTAGCCCACTGTGTGCAAAAAAATTGCCGCTCAGAGATAAAAAACCCAACGATAAAGAAAACACTGGATGACCCTGAGGGGAGGCTGCATCTGTAACCCAATAGCTTTTCCAGTGGGTCCCCTCCCCCAATCTTCGCTGAGCCTTTGGGGCCTTGTGATCAGGCCATTTAGCTCATAGGTCTTTTGCAAGAATAATCTAGGAAAAAAAAATCTTTTCAAGAACAGAATTCTGGACAGCTTCGGTTCAATCATTCGACTCATTTTACATTTTAAACTGGAGCTCTGTATGATATTCAAAAAATAAAGCTTGTTTTTTAAAATGAAACTAAATGGAAAACTAATTGGTTAAAACAAGCTTTCATTTGATGTTAAAAGTAAAACATATAGAAATAAATTTGCAGACCATTATTGTATCTATATTAATATTTTGAAAAAGAATGTTAGCTTAAATGATGTTACATTTTTGAAAGAAGATTCAAACCTAGGTTATAAAAAATTTTATAATGATAATCTTATTATTCAAGTTTTGAAAATAACACAGTGGAATGATATAGTTGATGAAGACATGAATACAGAATTAGTATATCAGAAAATATTAAGTAAAATTGATGAAATTCGGGAAAATTCTTGTTGTAGTAAACAAATTAATAATTGTAAAACTAAGAGAATAAAGAAAGAATGGATTACAGATGACATTTTTTAGCAATTAAAAATAGAGATAAATTATGGAAAAGATATAAAGATAATGTTAATAATAAACAAAATTATGACTTATTTAAAATGGAAAGAAATAGGATAAACATCATTATAAGGAACCAAAAATGCATATTTTACTCAAATAAATTAGCAATTAACAAAGGTAATAACCTTTATTAATTGCTTTTAATAATAATGTTTTTATAATAATTTATTTATTATTATTTTTTAATAATATTTAATTTTATTTTTTAATAATGTTTTATATTTTTTTATTTTTAATAATAGTTTATTAATCATAATTTTGTTTATTATTAACATTATCTTTATATCTTTTCCATAATTTATCTCTATTTTTAATTGCTAAAATAATGTCATCTGTAATCCATTCTTTCTTTATTATTATATTTTTATATATTTATATTTTTATATATTATTGTATATTTTTATTATTATATTTTTATACGAGAATGTGGAAATTAATTAATGATATTATTGATGATAGAAAAAGAATGTCAATCGACGAAAATGTTGAAAGACACTTGATTAGAGATAACACTCCAAAAGATATTCTAAATAGTTTTGTTAAGGTTTTTGTAACAACTATTAGTGAGATGCAAACAGAATTTGCGACGATGAATACCAGGTCAGATAAGGTTTACGAATTATGTTACATAAATAAGAATTCTATGCATTTTCCACTAACTAGTAACTTCGATGTTGCCAATATTATAGACCACTTAAAATATAACACAACTCCTGGATTTGACAATATTAAACCAAAATACTTAAAGGAAAGTAAATGCAATTTTCTTCATAAATAACAATTCTTATAAATAAATTTTTTGAAAATTCGCAAATCCCAATAGGTATGTAAATTGGAATTATTCGTCCGGTATATAAAAGTGGATCAAAAAAATTTTTAATAATTATAGACCAATTACTCTATTAACAATTTTTGATAAGATAATGGAAAAATACGTTGGAGATCGCTTGCAAAATGTTTGGAATAAAATAAATTTTCTGTTAAGTCAGCAATTTGGGTTCCGTAAAGATATGGGAACGCAAAGTCTTTTGGAAGATCTTATTAATAATATAAATATTAATTTAAATATAGGAAAGAAATGCTTTGCGGTATTTATGGACTTAAATAAAGCATTTGATTCAGTTGACATTGACATCTTGCTACAGAAATTATATTTACTTGGTATAAAAGGGACTATTTTTGAATGGTTTAAAAGCTACTTATTACATAGAGAAATAGTTATGAAAATAAATGATAATTTTAGCAATAAATTTCAGATTAATTTTGGAGTTCCACAAGGATCTATTCTCGGCCCTATGCTATTCCAAATATACATAAATGATTTGGCTGATATTAATTTCGATAGTAAATTATATATGTATGCTGATGATACAGTGCTAATCAACTTCCACTCTGATTTAGAATACGCTATTTGCAATCTACAAAATGATTTAAAATCAAACAGTTAAATGGTTTGCTCTTAACAACTGAGTGTAAACGAGAAAAAAACTAAATTTATGTGTATTGGTTCTCAACAGCCTACACTTAATAGAAGAATTACTAAGTATCGAATTAGTTGTACTATGCTGGATGGTTTATTACCTGGTATATGCAATTGTCCTAAAATAGAAGAAGTAAACGAAATAATTTACCTAGGCTTGAAAATGAATTCGAAAATGAAATGGAATAGACACATTGATTGGATGTGTTCAAGACTACGATTTGTAGCATTTAAAAATAGGAAATAACTTGTTTGTTGATACACAGATAACCTTTTTAGTATATAAAGCACATTTTGAATCTATAATTAGATATGAGATAACAGTTTATGGGACAGCCTATAAGACAGAATTAAATAAAATTAAAAGAATACAAATTAGTCTGCTAAAAGGATTGTGTAATTCAGATGTTAAAAATTCCCTTACAACAAAAGATGATATATTTAGTTTGTTCAAAATTTTACCTATTGAAAGTTTATATGTGTTTGTTTCTGTTATCGATAACTTCTTTGATAATACCTATAAGCAAAATATTTGCCACCATAAGTTTACTAGAAAAAAGACTATGGGTTTTTTGAAACAACCAAAATTTTTTAATAATTACGGAAGAAATTCCAAAGAATATCAAATTCCCTACCTATTTAACTTGCTTCCGAGAGAAATAGTTAACTTAAAAAAAATTGTGCTGTTAAAGAAAATTATTTCAGTGGTTGAAGAAAAAAAGTGATGTTTTTATTTGGGAACTTTTATCATTTTGTCGGTTCTCTTTTCCATTTATTCTTTTTTTTTCCTTTAATTTTATGTACTATTGATGTAAACTAGATTCCCGCTGATAAGCTTCGGTTTAGTGGGATTTTTTTATGTAAAATAATTATAGATAATATTTATTGAAAATAAATTTGAATTAAAAAAAAAAAGAATACATTATTGCATCAGTACAAAAACACATACATAATGTATATAAATTAATTACGTTTAAATCGTTACGATTTTAATTTGTGCTCTGTATGATATTCAAAAAATAAAGCTTTATTTTTTAAAACGACACTAAATGTAGTAGAAAAAGATTTTTTCTTATATTTCTAGGTTTACGCAGGCGCACATCTGTTGAAGCTTCCGCAGCGAACGATTCTTTAGGGATACGTATCCCTAAAATCAAGGTCAAAGATCTGACATTGAAAGATGAAGACGAACCGGAAAGAGGATTTTGGAGTGGGAGGTTCGATTTCCTTCTCGCCTGTCTGGGCACAGCTGTGGGATTGGGGAATGTCTGGAGATTTCCTTATCTCTGCTACAAGAATGGTGGAGGTGAGTTTCGCTCATCCAGGATGCCTGAATGTGGGGAGGTGACTTTCGCTCATCCGCGATGCAAGAATGGGAGAGGTGAGATGTGCTCATACAGGATACGAGAATAACGGAGGTGAGTTTCGCTCATACATGATGCGAGAATGGGGGAAGTGAACTGCGCTCATACGCGATGCGAGAATAGCGGAGGTGAGTTTCGCTCATAAATGATGCGAGAATGGGGGAAGTGGGCTGCGCTCATACGCGATGCGAAAATGTGGGGAGCTGACTTTCGCTCATCCGCGATGCAAGAATGGGAGAGGTGAGATGTGCTCATCCATGATGCGAGAATAGCGGAGGTGAGTTTCGCTCATACATGATGCGAGAATGGGGGAAGTGAGTTGCGCTCATACGCGATGCGAAAATGTGGGGAGCTGACTTTCGCTCATCCCCGATGCAAGAATGGGAGAGGTGAGATGTGCTCATCCATGATGCGAGAATAGCGGAGGTGAGTTTCGCTCATACATGATGCGAGAATGGGGGAAGTGAGCTGCGCTCATACCCGATGCGAAAATGTGGGGAGCTGACTTTCGCTCATCCGCGATGCAAGAATGGGAGAGGTGAGATGTGCTCATCCATGATGCGAGAATAGCGGAGGTGAGTTTCGCTCATACATGATGCGAGAATGGGGGAAGTGAGCTGCGCTCATACCCGATGCGAAAATGTGGGGAGCTGACTTTCGCTCATCCGCGATGCAAGAATGGGAGAGGTGAGATGTGCTCATCCATGATGCGAGAATAGCGGAGGTGAGTTTCGCTCATACATGATGCGAGAATGGGGGACGTGAGCTGCTCTCATACGCGATGCGAAAATGTGGGAAGCTGACTTTCGCTCATCCGCGATGCAAGAATGGGAGAAGTGAGATGTGCTCATCCATGATGCAAGAATAGCGGAGGTGAGTTTCGCTCATACATGATGCGAGAATGGGGGAAGTGAGCTGTGCTCATACGCGATGCGAAAATGTGGGGAGCTGACTTTCGCTCATCAACAATGCAAGAATGGGAGAGGTGAGATGTGCTCATCCATGATGCGAGAATAGCGGAGGTGAGTTTCGCTCATACATGATGCGAGAATGGGGGAAGTGAGCTGCGCTCATACGCGATGCGAAAATGTGGGGAGGTGGCTTTCGCTCATCAGCTATGCGAGAATATGGGGAGGTGAGTTTCGCTCATCCGAGATGCGATAATGCGAGGGGTGAACTGCGCTCATTCGCGATGCGAGAATAGGGGAGGTAAGTTGCACTCATCCATGATGCGGGAACGTCTCAGGTGAGTGTCAGCCTAGAGGCCTTTTTTGATATTTTTTTTTGTTCATGATTTGTATATTATTTTGGATTTCACCAAAATAGGCATATGCTACGTGGGAGGCCCTCTGTCCCGGCATCTGGAGAGTTAATTGAAGTAGCAGTGCCCCTAGGGGACGGAGGTCACCCAACTGCCAGCGGTTTTCCCAGATGGTCAGGCGGAGAGAGAAAGAGAAAGGGTTGGCAACAACGAGAAGAACAGAGCCAGTCGTAGGACGAAAGCGAAAAGACATGGAATTGTAAAGCTGGGAAATGCCGACTGGTAATAACGGCATTGGGCTCTGTGAATACAGCTGAACAGGCATAGTAAGCTGGTGTTGTTTTAATCTATGTAATTGAGCATATGTCCTCGTCCATCAAGCATGTTTGGAAGGTTAAATAAATATTTGTTATTTTAAAGTAAAGGCTGAAGTTGAACCAATTTATTGGGGAGGAGCCTCAGTATTGAGTCCCTGCAATTGTGATAAAATCTTTGATTTTTGTTTCGAAAGACTCTTTCACCCGTCGTGTATTGCGATCGAACCGAGGGGATGTTCCTAAGTGGTCCCAATAGACAAACAAACGAAGAAGCAACATCAAAAAGTGGCGCAGCCGCCAGTACGCAACAGAGGTGAAAGTAGCGGCGAAGGTGACGGAAGAGTTCTGACATCCATTGTGAGCTGACCAGAACAAGGCTGATACTGCCAAGAGTGTCCTGCGGTGTGCTTCAGGCGATAGAATAGCTGTGAAGGTACCTGAAGAATCGTGCATCGCGTTCGGACTGTGGAAAAAGCTGTGAAGGTGACGGAAAAGTTCAACATCCACTGGGAGCTGACCAGCGCAAGGCTGATACTACCAAGAGTGTTCCGACTGTGTGCTTCAGGTGGCAGACTGACGGGACGATTCGTTCCTGTCATCACACCGGAGGTAAGTATCCTCTTACTCTAGGGGCGAGTAGTTAGATACGGCAGAGGCCTGTACGAGCTAAAATGGAGCTTAGGAGCGGTCGCGATAGGGAAAGGGATGAGTTAAGGCGAGGCTACACAGTCACAGAAAGGGATAGCGCGCAGGGTGGTTATTCAGGGAGTGACCGGGGAAGCGAGGAGGTGACAATAGACAGAGAGTCGGATGCTGCAGAAGACATGAGAGGGTTGAGGGATTATGGCAATGACAACGATACGGATATGCTGCAGAGCGGGACCAGAAAGCAGAGAGCTAAAGAAAGGATTGGATATGATTTTGAATTAGAGAGGATGAGGTTAGAGATGCAACTGAGAAGGGAAGAGAGATAAGCGGCAGAAAGGGAAAAGGAGAGAGAGGCAGCAGAAAGGGAAAAGGAGAGAGAGGCGGCAGAAAGAGAAAAGGAGAGAGAGCATGAGTATAGAATGCTGGAACTGCAAATGAGGAATGCAAACGAGGAGAGGGGTGATGTGCAAACGGTGGCAGTTTCTAGTAATCCAGCAGATGCGCGGCTGGCTAATTATATAAAATTATTGGGAAATATGTTAGCTGGAAGCCCTAAAAACCCAGAAGAGTTGATAAATCTCTTTGAGACAGCGGAAAGGGGATTTAAGATATATGAAGTACCAGAGGAGTTTCAAGGCAAAGTCATCATTTCTTTTTTTAGATGGTAAATATTCAAATCACGTTTTTCGAAAATTAAGTGCAGAGGATTTTGCTAATTATAAGAAAGTTAAAGAGGCTGTATTAAAAGAGTTTAAGCTCACTCCCTCTGTGTACAAGAGAAAGTTTGAAACTATCGCGAAAGAACCGAATGAGTGATATAATCAGTTAGCCTCGAGACTCAGAAATAGCTGGGATTACTACGTCCGCAGTAGGAAGGTGACAAAATTTGAGGAGCTTATGGACCTGATAGTGTCGGATAAGTTACGTGATAGCCTTCCTCAAGACACTCATGTTTACGTAGTACAGAAAGAGGCGGAGTCATGGGCAAAAGCAGACGAAATAGCCACGTGGGCAGAGATACACTCAGCCAGTGTGAGAGAGGACAGAAAACAGACAAAAAGCTTTACTAAAGTGAATGGAGGGCCACAGCGAATAGGGGATACCCGTGGTAATAATTTCCAGCGTAGGGAGAATCGTAGGACAAGACAGTCGATTCAGGCGCAATATCTCGGATAATTATCCCAGCAGTAAGGGTTCGCAAGGGTTGATAAGAAGATGCCATAAGTGCGGATCACAGGAGCATTTGATGCGTGTTTGCCCAGCTCGATCAAGAGAGTCCGGTGCTAGTAATCATCATGCAAAGATGAATCGGGTGAGGGAGGTTGATTCACAGGCGGTAAAGCAGAACAGCGAGGTAATGATAGCCAGAGTTAAAATACCTTTAGGTGAAGTTCTCAGGAGGGAGAAAAGGTCGAAGTGGGAGAGGACGATTCCTGCTGATTATAAGCTGGTTAGAGTTAGATGCGGCGAGAAAATGGCGCAAGCAGTGGTCGATTCAGGGGCGGAGATAACGGTGGTCAGAAAAGGCATGTTAGAGGAAGAAAAACATATGGTGAAGAGCCACATAATAGTACGTGGGCCCTTCGAAGAGACGAAACGAGCGGAGGTAAAGGAGCTTGCTTTGAGCCTAATAGAAGAGACTGATTCGCCCAAGGCCAGGGGGGAAAAGTAAACGTATTATGCGCAGTAGTTGATGGACTACGGGAAGAAGTACTGTTAAGTGCAGAAACATTTTGTGATCTTTTAGAGGAAGAGGAAAACGTACCTAGGACTATACAGCCCAAGGTACAAATTGTTAATCAAGTGGCCGATCAACAGGAAGGTGAGGTACGAGAGGAGGAGCCTGAGGAGGTAGGAGCGAAAACAGAAACTCCCGAAGAAATAAATCCTCTCGCTACTAGTGATGTGAGACTGTTTAAGATTCAGCAGAGGAATGACCCCTCACTTAATATAGCCCATAATGAAGCAAAAGAGAAGAAGAATAACTATTTTTATTGGGACGATTTGCTATACCATAAGGACAAGTTATTAGGAGAGTCTGTGAGTCAGCTTGTAGTACCATTTGAAAGACGTCAAAAGATTTTAGAACTGGCACACGAGTCCGTATTTGGTGGTCATTTAGGTACTAAAAAGAGTCAGGAGCGGATTAGATATTCATTCTTTTGGCCTTCATGCAAGAAGGATGTTAGAAAGTTTTGCGACTCCTGTCTGAAGTGTCAGTTAAGGGAAAAGGTCAAGAAGCAGGATAGAATCCCCATCACACCTATAGCGCGCCCGAAATTACCTTTTGAAAGGGTAAATCTTGATGCTATTGGTCCGATAGACCCACCATCTGCAAAAGGGCACAGGTTCATATTGTGTCTGATTGATCAGCATACTAGATGGCCTGAGGCGGTATGCCTAACTTCGCTTACAGCAAAGAACACCTGCGATGCTCTGTTAGAAATATTTCAGCGGACAGGCATACCTTCGGTTATCGCAACAGATAGAGGGACAAATTTTACGGCAGAATTAACTCAAGAAATGGAAAAGAGAATTGGAGCTTCACCTCGATTTTCTACTCCGGGATATCCTCAAAGTAATGGTTTAGTAGAGAGATTTAATCAGACTTTGAAAAATATGTTACACCACGTCATTAGAGAGGAACCCAGGCAGTGGCACAATGCCGTGCCATTTTTACTGTGGGCGTACCGGGAGGTACCCAACAGTACTACCGGTATATCTCCATTTCAGTTGATGTATGGGAGGCAACCAACAGGGCCACTCTCAATCCTAAAAAAATAGCTGGACTGACGAGCAGATCATGCCTGTGTGTATTCCAGTTACTGCTGCTCAATATCTTCAAGAATTAAAGATCAGGCTAGAAATAGCAGCAGCACAGGTTAAGGATCTAGCAGAAGAGAATCAAAGGAAATATGCATATTATTACAATAGGAGCGCTCGGGTTAAGGAGTTCAAAGAAGGAGATCAGGTGATAGCTTTAACGGCAGACTCAAATAACAAGCTGTATGCCAGGTGGATAGCCCCAGAAACAGTAGTGCGACGCATATTTCCGCACAGTTATGAGGTAAGGTTACCAGACGGGGCAACCAGACATGTTCATGCGAATAGGTTGAGAGAATTAAAAGCTCGTTGTAATGTGGTAGGAGTGATCTTTGATGAAGATACCGAATTTGGAGAAATAAAAGAAATGCCTAGAGCAACAGCACAAGAAAGGGGTAGCAAGGTCGGGTTACAGCCGATGAATCATGCTTTTCCGAACCTGTCAGCAGAGCAAGCAAAGGAGCTGCATGAGCTATTGGACGAGTTTCCGAGGTTTTTTTCAAATCGTCCAGGCAGATGCAAGCAAGGGCAACATAGCATTAGATTAAAAGAGGGCAGTCATTTGAAGACGCTACACAGGTACAAGGTACCACATGCGATGCGAGAACAAGTCGAAAGACAGGTAAATGAATTGCTGGAAGCAGATATGATAGAGCCAGCACAGAGCGAGTTCACACATCCCATTGTGTGTGTTGCAAAAAAAGATGGGACCATGCGGTTATGCTGTGATTTTAGAATGGTGAATGGTTACACAATACCTGATGCTTTTCCCATGGCCCATGTACCTGATCTATTATACAAGGTAGGCGCTGCTAATTACATCTCTGTATCCTGTTACGTGGGTACTGGCAGATAGAGCTGGCAGAGGGAAGCAGACCGCTAACTGCTTTTTCTACTCACAAGGCCCAGTACCAATGGAAAGTTCTCCCGTTTGGTTTATACAAGGTAGGCGCTGCTAATTACATCTCTGTATCCTGTTGTGGGTACTGGCAGACAGAGCTGGCAGAGGGAAGCAGACCGCTAACTGCTTTTTCTACTCACAAGGCTCAGTACCAATGGAAAGTTCTCCCGTTTGGTTTATACAAGGTAGGCGCTGCTAATTACATCTCTGTATCCTGTTACATGGGTACTGGCAGATAGAGCCTGGCAGAGGGAAGCAGACCGCTAACTGCTTTTTCTACTCACAAGGCTCAGTACCAATGGAAAGTTCTCCCGTTTGGTTTGATTGGAGCGACTTCCTGCTTTTAACGAATAATGAATTCCATATTAGTTGGGCATCAGGATTATTCGGTAACGTATCTAGATGATGTAGCCATTTATTCCGAAACCTGGGCAGATCATATGAGGCATCTGAGAGAGGTGCTAATGGAATTAGAAAACGCAGGGCTTACAGGAAACTTAGCAAAATGCTGTTTTGCCCAAAATACGGTGAAATATCTAGGACATATAGTGGGGTCAGGCACCCATAAACCGGACCCGGAAAAACTTGGAGCTATACATCGTTTGCAGATCCCCAAGACGAAGAAAGAAATCCGTGGAGCTTTAGGGCTGTTCGGGTACTATAGGGATTATATTGCCAGGTTCGCGGAAATAGCAAAGCCTCTAACAGAATTAACTAGGAAAAAGGCTCCCGAGCGAATTATCTGGACAGCCGAAGCGAATAAAGCATTTCAGACCCTGAAGGAAAGGTTATGTACCGCTCCAGTATTGGATGTACCAAAGCATGGGGAACCCTACATAACGTATGCTGACGCATCTAATTATGCAGTCGGGGTGTGCCTCGCCCAGACAGATGAGAAGAATAATATCAAACCTGTAGCTTATGCCAGCCAGAAATTGACAGACACACAAAGAAGGTGGGCAACCGTTCATAAAGAAGCTTACGCAATTATCTTTGGATTAAAAAAGTTCGAATCGTGGTTATTTGGGGTTCCAGTGAAGGTTATCTCCGATCATAATCCTTTAACCTATCTAACAACGGCGAGTCCACAAAGTTCGAAGCTGCAAAGATGGTCTTTATCTCTTCAGCAATATCAGGTATCCATTGAGCATCGCCCGGGTTCCCAGCTCAAACATGTAGATGCATTGTCTAGACTCAAAGTCACTGGTGAGCCAAATTGTCTAAG
>JAWZYU010000526.1:55200-115416 GCA_038380435.1 Ryuthela nishihirai
CATTTGTTAATTTGTTGGTTTATCAATTTGTGTGTTTGCACAAATTCTTTTGCACAAATTATTCTTCTGCTTTGCAAGTAACTGTTTAAAAATAAAATATAATAAAAGAAGTGTAATATAAAGGTCTGTAAATGGTAGATAGGTAGTCACTGGAAGGAGATCTATGCACCAATTCCCTGTGATGATGCATAGAACCGGCTAGGACTAGCACCTAATGTCTGACACCACCTTCTCGTGGTGCAGACCGTTAGTACCTTTCAAAAGAGATACTCTCTTGTGGAAGTGAATGGAAGAGGAGGGCTGCCAGATTAGTGTGGCCTACTAATCTGGACAACTATGGCTACTTTTCTTTTTTTTTTCTACCCTGCGGAGGAGTGGTAAACTTTACAGAGTCCTGGTGCTGACCATATAAACCTACTGGACTGATAAAAGGCCCTGAGCTTGATTATGGATCCTGCATTTGCTGCACTGGTGGGCTTCTGTGGAGGGAAAATCTTTCGCTGTGTTTTCTGTTTGTTTGTGGGTTGACAGCTCCAAGTGAATAGATTCACAGGATATGTTTTATCAGCTGTTGGATAATCCAGAGGAGAGGTGATCGCAGGCACATGAACTCTTTGCTTCTATTGGCATCGTCAAATTTTGCAGTGGAGGAAGTCTTCCAGTGTAGATGGCTTCAGCCTTTAGTGATGGGGGAACAGGTCTTTGCCTCATGTCTGCGATTAGGGGCTGTTTGATATTGTCGGCATTCCCTCTCTCAATAAACATAGTTTCTTTAAACATCCCACTAACCATTTTCTCTCCATAGGTAGTTGGAATGTGAGGACTCTGCACAGAATTATTCTCTTGATGTCCTCACACAAGAATTCCACCATTATAATTTAGGTATTCTCGGCTTGCAAGAGACCAGATGGACAGATAAAGGTCAGATTCTTAAAAATAATCTTAAATTTCTTTTTTCAAGGAGGGACGACAATAAGCATCACCAAGGCGTGGGTCTGCTTCTCAGCAGACACGCTAGTGATGCTCTTCTAGGATATGAGTGCATTAATGAAATGTTTCTTACAGCAAAATTTCAGACAAGCGTTAAAGACTTGAATGTTATCTGCTGTTATGCACCCACTGAGGATGCCGATGAGGATGAGAAGGATAGGTTTTACGGACAACTTCAGGATATTTTGAATTCTGTCAAGAAAGGAGATATTACCCTTGTTCTAGGTGACTTCAACGCCAAAGTTGGTACTGACTCTGACCTTTAGGGAGGGGTGATAGGCCCTTTTGGCATTGGTAGCTGCAATGGGCAACATCTCCTACAGGTAAGTAAACTCGATGGTTTCAGAATAACTAACACTTATTACAAGCACCGTGACATACATAAGTACACATGGGTTTCACCTCATGGACTGCATAAGAATATGATTGATTATATATTAATTAACAGCAAATTGGCTAGTTCTGTTAGGAATACCAGGGCATATAGGGTGCTGAAATTGGATCTGACCATTACCTTGTTAAAAGTGTCTTTCAACTTAAAGTTAAGAAGTGTTGTGCTAAGGTTAAAAAATTTACCTTTAATACTGAAGCTCTGAAAGATGCAGTTATAGCTAAAGCTTAACATGATAGGTTACTTAGTCATTATGACAGTCATGGTTTGCAATGATGATAGATGCATTGGTGGCTTTAATGTTGGCCGTATAACATATTCTGAAGTTATTCTTGCTATTTCTAAACTTAAACTTCATAAATCCCCAGGGGTAGATGAAATTACTACGGAAATGCTTAGAGCTGGGAATGTTTCTGTTGCCACTTGGATGACTGAAATTTTGAATATCTTTTATGATAAAGGCATGGTTCCTAAGGATTTTACCAGAGCTATTATTATCCCTATTTTCAAAAAAGGTTATTGCAGTTCTTGTGATAACTATAGGGATATCAGCCTACTCTCTGTTTCAGGGAAAGTTCTTTGCATGATTGTGCTTAATAGAATTAAGAATCTGGTTGACAGGCAATTGCAGGGCGGGGGTGGCTCAGTCGGTAGGGCGGCAGGCTCGTAATCTGTAGTTCCCAGGTTCGAGTCCCAGTTGGGTCAGTGTTGAGATTTATCTCCGGAAAAATCCCCGCCCTGCCCACGGTCAGTAGGGGACACTGATGGGCTTGGAAAGACTGCTGTCCATCGAATGGGATGTTAAGCCGTGTCCCCGTGTGTGGGAGAGCCATACCCTGTGCACGTTAAAGAACACGCTGGATGGCCTTGATGGGAGGCTACCATCTGTCTCCCAAAAGCTGTTCCAGTGGGTCCCCTCCCCCAACCTTCTCTGAGCCTTTGGGGTTCATGTGTCCTGGCCATTTAGCCCATGGTGTGCAAAAAAGTGCTGCTCAGAGGTAAAACAACCCAACCCAACCCGACAGGCAATTGCATGATGAGCAGTGTGGATTCAGAAGTAGTGGGGGATGTGTGGATCAGATATTTTCACTTAGGCAGATTCTTGAGAAGTGTTTAGAGTTTCAGAAACTTTTGGTTGCTAGCTTTGTTGATTTCAAAAAAGGCTTTTGACTCTATTGATCATCATAATTTGTGGTTTGTCATGAGATCATAAGGCATACCAGACAAGTTAGTTAACATAACGAAAGCTCACTATCATAACATTGAGTCTTGTGCGAGTTGGTAAGGCTTGTAGCAATTAGTTTAGCATTACTTCTGGTGTTCGACAAGGGTGCATTTTGTCTCCTTTTCTCTTTAGTTTGGTTATTGATTATGTTATGCGAAATTCACTTCAAGGGAAAGATTGTGGCCTTAAATGGAGTGGAGATACGAAAATTTCTGATTTAGATTATGCTGATGATTTAGCTCTTTTGGCAAATGATGTTGATGAGATGAACTCTTTCATTAGGGCTGTTCATGAGACTGGTAATAATAGAGTTGGTTTGGTGATAAACAGATATAAAACTAAAGTGATGATAATTGGTCAGACAGTTGATGCTTCAATGGCTCGGAATGGTTGCACCCTTGAGCAAGTGGTGCAGTTTAATTATTGTGGGAGTTATGTAACAGATAATGGTGATGTGCGGCATGAGATTAACAGACGAATAGGGATTGCTGCCGTTACTTTTAAGAATCTATGGAGAGTGTGGAGAAATAGGTGTATACACCTAAAGACTAAAATTAGACTGTATAATAGTTTGGTTCTTTCTAGGGTTAGTTATGGTAGTGAAACTTGGACACTTTGTAAACAAGATAACAGGAAACCAGATGCTTTTGATTCCAGATGCTTACGCAGTATCTTGGGCATCAGATGGTTTAACTTTGTAACTAATGATGAGGTTAGACAAATGAGTTGGCAACCTCCTTTGAGCAGCATATTATGCTGAGAGAGACTCTGATGGTTTGGCCATGTTGCCCCTATGAATAATTATAGATTGGTGAATAGGGTTATGAACACTGTGCCTGCAGGCCTCAGAAAGAGGGGGAGACCTAGAATGCAGTGGGCAGACAATGTCAAACAGGACCTTGTTAGAATTGGTGTGCAGTGGCCAGATGCAGCAGATGTAGTTCAGGAACAGATATGCTTGGAGAACTAAACTGCATGTTCTGGTTGGACATCCGTAGGCCATGACTGATTGAGGAGGATGATGTATTGTAAAAATTAAAAAATTCATGCTTAATTAACACACCTACAAGTTTGGATTAAAAAAAAACACATCTCTTTTGAAGATAAACTTTTAAGAATCAAATGATCTCATTCAACCTTTGAATGTTACTGTGACTAACCATTACTTACACTGAAATGTTTATATTAACACTGATATGCTGCTTTCCATTTTATGTTCCTCAAACCATTCCTGTATGATTCGAGAGTAATTAATCAGTTCATTTTCATCAGAATTTGCCATAATGATGCATCATTGGCAGGACCTGATCGTCCAAGATGCTTTTATACTTCTGGAAAGAGATACAACTCTGCACCGAAACCAGAGGACCCTATCCATGCCCAAAAATTCACTCCATACAATCACATTGCTGCCTAAAATAGATTGCTCCTTCAGGAACAATAGCATGTGTTAATTTTTCAGTGAATTTAGCAAGCTGTAGGATGTTTGAATGGCTGTTGTGGACCTTTTTTTTTTGTGTTACTGCATTGGTGTAGGTTGTGATGTTTTATGCCAATTATATCTTATCATGTTTTCAGCTTGTGGTATTTTAGTGGTAACCTGCATTTTGAGCATGCAAATAGATTTTTTTTTTCATTTTCATAGTAGTGGTGTAAAGACATTTTATATTTCTCAGAATAGCTAGTTTTAGCATATTTGTTTTGAGGGCATATGCTGTTGGGAGGCATATGGAATCATTGTGATTGGTGATGTAGCTTTATAATAGTCTCCAGTATATAAATATAAGTATTCATATGTATAACATGAACCTATGCCTTTCATTTCTAGAGATCTTGAATTCAACATGGATGCTAGTAGAAATGTAGAACTGATTTCAAATATAAAATACAGTGTTATTAACTTGGTTTCTTTTATCCCATTTTTTACATGTGTTCAAAAAGGGATAAAATATTCCTGATTTTTATGTAAACTAAAATTAATTTATTTCGTCCTAATAAGTTGCTGTGCCTTTACTGGTAAAGTGCACCCATAAGAGCTACATTTCAAGATCTTTGAAATAATATACAAACATCTCCTGATATACATTATTTCACATGAATGTTGATATAAACACAGGTGGGTAAGGCATTGTCCTTATAGTTTTTGATCAGTAAATTTTTAGTGGACTAAAAAAATGGGAAAATTTTTTTATCTAATGCAAAATATTGGGAATTGTAAACTACTAAAATGAATGGTGCCAAAGCTAATTGAAATGCATATCTTGCAATGAAAATTTAAGGCAATGAAACAACAAAAAATAATTGAAAGTAAATAAAAATTTAAATAAATTACTAATTAAACTATTGTTAGAATAGAATCGAATAATCCTGCACAATCAATAAGTAGAGTCAAAGTAATAATAATATTAGACAAAAATAGAAGAAGATAAAATTTTTTGTCTAAATTCATTTTTGTGCATGAATTATCTATTTTAGAAGTAAGATAATTCATGCACAAAAATGAATTTGACAAAATATTTGGGTGAGTAACCTCCGTTTATAAAGTGTTTGGTAGTGAGAAAATTTTTTGGGTTATGTGACTATTCTTTGGAATATTACTCTTGTGTATGTTGAGGGATGCCTGTGTAGATAATCAGAAATTGCCTTTTAGTTACAGAGATATTTCATATTCAAAAAGTGTGTATTTTGCCTGGGTGCCATTTTGAACAGTCCCACAGAATCTCTGTTGGGTTCTTGGCTGCAAATGTTTGGGGTTACATTTCATCTGTCACAGAGTCTTCTAATTTTTTATTCTTCATGAAATTTTGGAAAATGGCAGCCACCATTATCTTTTGACTTGACATGGATTGGCCCAACTGTTAACTCTAGAAGTTTCCCTCTACCCTATAGCAACTATTTCTTTGTTGCAGGCATCAGTTTTCTTTCTAAATACTTCCTGATGCTTTTAATGTTTAAATTAAAATATTTCCCTCAGAAATCACAACCAAACTATAATTTTTGAATATTACGTTGATTATTTACCTGTGGAGGTTCGTCTACATATCAGTAACATCTAATATTCATATATAAAGCTATTGGCAATATTTTTCTTTTGTTGTCATACTGGTAAATAAACAAAATGAAATCTGTATACAAATGACCACACATCAACTGTATAATCAAATGGCCACACATCAAAAAACATTCAAAAACTTTTACCCAATCCATTTTCAATCTTTTTTTCTTAGTATTTTTATTGGACCTACCTTAGAATAATAAATCCTCTTATGTTAAAACTATATTCTGAGTAGCAAGAATCAAAGTCAGTTTTTTTTTCAGATGGCAAAACTTTTAACAAATTAATAATATTTATTAGTGTTTTTTTAAATATTTAGGTGACTAAAGAAACTTTATCTTTAATGAGCCACTGAATTGTTAGAGATTAGAAATTTATATCCTCTAGAAAATTAACTTTGACCATGAGATCATACAATACCTAAGGTTTTTTAAACATGAAAAAAATTAAAACTCTTGGCCAATAGAACTTTTTTTTTGCATATGCTAAATCCCAAAGAAGAACAATCAAAAGTTGATTCACTTTTATGAATCTATTGAATGCGTTATGTACACACTATTGGGTACACAAAGCTTCATTCAGACAGGTTAAAATATCTCAGGATCATCAAATAACAATCAAGAGGCATGATGTATTTTGTCATTTGATTTCCCAAAACATGATTATCAGAACAATGATCTTTTAAGCGAAGTTAAAGAGTTTTTAAATTCTCATAACTAAAGAATGGTAATTCCTGTATTTCATTAATATTATTGATAGGGTTGCAATTTAAATTTGTATTTATTTTGTTTCCCTATAGATCAGGTCCGTTCAACACAAACTTACTGAAGAAACATGTTGCTAATGCTTGTCTGAAATTTTGCTGTAATAAACCTTTCATTAATGCACTCATTCTTTAGTTATGAGAATTTAAAAACTCTTTAACTTCGCTTAAAAGATTATTGTTCTGATAATCCTGTTTTGGGAAATCAAATGACAAAATACATCATGCCTCTTGATTGTTATTTGATGATCCTGAGATATTTTAACCTGTCTGAATGAAGCACTCATATCCCAGAAATCACTAGCATGTCTACTGAGAAGCAGACCTATGCCTTGGAGATGCTTTTCATCTTTCCTCCCTGAAAAGAGAAATTTAAAATTATTTTTAAGAATCTGACCTTTATCTGTCCATCTGGTCTCTTGCAGGCCGAGAATTTTTAAATTGTAACGGTGGAATTCTTGTGTGAGGACATCAAGAGAATAAGTTCTGTGCAGAGTCCTCACATTCCAACTACCTGTGGAGAGAAAATGGTTAGTGGGATGTTTAAAGAAACTATGTTTATTGAGAGTGGGAATGCCGACAATATTAAACAGCCCCCTAATCACAGGCATGGGGCAAAGATTTGTTCCTCCCACCACTAAAGACTGAAGCCATCTACACTGGAAGACTTCCCCCAGTGTAAAATTTGACGATGCCAATAGAAGCAAAGAGTTCAGGTGCCTGCGATGATCTCTCCTCTGGATTATCCAACAGCTGATAAAACATGTCCTGTGAATCTATTCACTTGGGGCTGTCAATCCACAAACAGTGGAAGATTTTCCCTCCACAGAAGCCCATCAGTTCAGCAAATTCAGGATCCATAATCAAGCTCAGGGCCTTTTATCAGTCCAGTAGGTTTATATGGTCAGCACCAGGATCCTGTAAAGTTGACCACTCCTGAGCAGGGTAGAAAAAAAAGAAAAGTAGCCATAGTTGTCCAGATCAGTAGGCCACACTAATCTGGTAGCACTCCTCTTCTGTTCACTTCCACAAGAGGGTATCTCTTTTGAAAGGTACTAACGGCCAGCACCAGAGCAGGCAGGGTCAGACATTAGGTGTTAGGCTTGGCTGGTTCTGTGCATCATCACAGGAAACTGGTGCATAGGTTTCCTTCCAGTGACTACCTAGCTACCATTTACACTTCTGGTATTATCTGTGGTGAAACATCATAGTGAACTTAAAAATGAAGTATGTGAAGAATGTTTGACTTCAGTTCATGGTGCATCTGTTGTAATGACTCTATCTAGTTTTTGCATCTTTAATAATGTATCTGACATGAATAACATCATTAATAACGATTTAAAAATTTATGCAAAGTGGTTTAAACTCCAGTTAAATATTGGCAAAACTAAATATATCTTGTTTGGTCCAACTGTAAAAACTACAAATCTTTACCTGCAAGAAATACGCATTGATGGAAATGCAATCGAAAGAGTTAACAAAGTTAAATTCTTAGGAGTATGGCTTACTGGCAACCTAAAATGGAATGAACATGTTGCATACACTAGAAAAACAGTTTCCAGAAATATTACTCTTATTCAATTCAATAGATTCATGTTTTCTTTTCGAATTAAATTGCATTATATATCTCATCTACATTATTGCATATTATTATAGGGTAACATGAGTAATCAGAATATTAATAAAGTACTATAACTTCAAAAAATTACATGAGAACTTTGTATAATCTAAACTTTAATGAACACACTAAAGAATTTTTCGTAAAAGCCAAAATTCTACAACTTCCAAATCTGTACAAATTAAATATAACATTTTTTATGTCTGTGTTATTAGATTAAAAAAGTATGATATAAATTTCCAAAGGAAGTGTTATCATTACCCAAGTTGACAGCAACTTGACCTAGAATTACCATTATGCAGAACAAATTATGGGTGCGAAAATTTGGAACAGTTTAGATAATAATTTAAAAGAAACTGAAGAGTATTCTGCATTCAAATGTAGTTTGTTAACTGCTTTAGCTCATTAACATTTTTTGATTACTTAAAACACTTAAAATGTTGCTGTATCATAGAGTAGGTATTTGCCACAAGTTTATGATTTAACGTAATTTAGTTAAGGTGCACAGTAATTTAGTTAAGGTGCAAGTTAGTACTGGTCACATTCTGTACTGAATTTTTTTAACTGAGTGTACCTTTTCTATTTTATGTGAATTATATTAACTGGCATGACATCTTTGTACTGCAAAATAAAATGGAAATAAATTATTAAAAAATATATATAATGACTCAACTTTTTTTCTTGACAACAAAATAAGATGTGAGATTGATAATCAGAAATAGATTTGAGATAAATATGTATAAATAAATCTTTCATTGTGCATTTTATTCATAACAAGGTTTTTTTTTGGAACCAATCCAGATTTTTCTATAAGTTGTTGGTTTTAATTTGTAGTTTCGATTTATATGGTGATATTCCGGAAACTATCTACCAAGTAAATTGAGGGATGGGTATAATCTTATTTTATTAAAATACTTTTGTGCCCAAAAGAGAAAGAATTTAGAAAAAGCATAGGCTGTTTTTTGGCCAAAAGGCCTAGTAAAGTTGTGAAATCCGTTTTTTCGTTAGCAGACCTCTTAATTCAAAAAGGAACCCTACCTTGAAAATCACACCCCCTAAAGAACATTTTCTGGGTCTTCCCCTGTTAGTGCTAAATCAATTAAACTAGTGATCAAGTAAGTAAAGTTATCAGTTTATAATAAGTTGAAGATTAATATAATGTATAATAAATGCAGTATCTATTTCAAACTAATTTGTACTTTTAGCTTGAAAGACATGAAGTACCAGTGAAAAGGGCATCATCATTAAGCTACCCACCAATACATTCTGAACTAGAAGAGCCAACTACGTCACAGGCTTCTGCTGCCTTACCATCTATGAGAACTATCATTCGATCTGGATGTGATACCAGTAAATATCTAGAACTCCTAGCAGATAGTGAAGATACTGATGGCTATGAAATACCTCTCCATGTATCATCTGCCAAATGTTCTTTTATTGAATGCAGACATAGGTGTTATGAATCATCGCAAACGAATTCAACATTCACTTCTACTGCAAATACCACAATTCCATTAACAAATCATCAGCCAGAGGATTCAAATGTACTATCACAAAAACCACTGTCTGCACCTTCTGCATATACCCAAGTGTGTCCAAATGTATTAACAGTGAGTGAACTTAGTGATAGTTTTGGTTATTCATGCTTAAATCAGGACAATACTGATGACAAAAATGAACAAATCTTACAAGCAGGTTGTAGTAGCAGGACTGAGTATCACAACTCATCATCATCTCATAAAACAAAATCACCATTTTCATTGTTCTTATCAGTGTACAGGGAAAAACAACCCAAAATCTCAAACATTGTGTATCATCATAATATAAATGCAAATGCCATAGATATTGGATTAGTGGAAGACAGAATTGAAGTGGATGGCAAAGATTTGTCTGGAAGTTTAGACTCTATTGAGAATGACCACTGGTCACTCTCAACATCTTCAACTGTTCCATGTGAAGTAGACTCTTCCCAAAGCAGCCATAGGAATAGTGGCATTTCTACATTGTCTGCAATCTCAGGAATTGAACTAAACTATGTGCCTAAATCTTCCTGGTGTTAAGGAGGTTTCCAATAAAAACTTATATTGTTTATTTTTATGCTTTGTATCACTGGTATCAGACAATTGAAATACATGTTGACATAAAATTCTGAAATGCAATTTATAGGGAAAAAAATTAAGTGAGAATAAAATTGAATTTTTAATAGCCAATTACACTTGATTTTAGAACAAAACTATTTTTATTATGTGCTTAACTTGTATTTCATAAGATACAATTTATATCCGTTTTACCTTGTATTCCTTCTGAATCTCAAAATCAGAAATCATAGTAATATAAAGTTCATACATAATAGATTCTGCAGCTGTAATATGCAAGAAAATGTGATGATTGAATTTTGCTGTGATTTAAATAATAGTGTGATGGTAAAGTTCTGTAGAAAAATTTAATATGTACTATATTTTACATTTTTATGCAATATACAATGACTAAATTTATCTTTTGAATATTCATTTGTTATGGAAATTAATGTACATAAATCGAAAGATAAAAATGATATGGATAATTGAGTGATAAATAGTGTATAAATTTGTTGAATATTGGTTGCTTATGCGCTAACACTAAAGCAGAATTGCAGTTTGCCGTTTCATTACTCTCATCCACTAATGCACAAATATTCAGATGCTATTGCAGTGCTTTCAGACCTATGAATTTTATTATCTAATATAACATTTAAGACTTTTAATTTTTTACTTCTTTTTATATAAATATTATTGACAAAAGACCTTAAAAGCTTTTCTTTTCTGTCTTTTGTAAAATTATTTACTAAAGTATGTTTAAATGTTATACTATTACACTATTCACTGAAAAATAAATAACACATGCATCTGAGAAAAGTGAAGAGATGCACACATATCTGCTGCTTCTAGCCACTGTAGACCAATTCTAACAAGGTACTGATTGACACTGTCTGCCCATACATCCTGGGTCTCCCCTTCTTTCTAAGACCTTTAGTCACACTGTCATAACCCTATTCACTAATCTATAGTCTCTCTCTGCACGATATGCAGCTCAAAGGAGGTTGCTGACTCCTTGGCCTAACTTCGTCATTACCTACAAATTTGAACCACCTAATGCCCAAGATATTGCATAAGCATCTAGAATCAAAAACATCAAGTTTCTTGTTATCTTGTTCACAAAGAATCTAATTTTCACCCTATAACTGACTCTAGAAAGAACCAAACTACCCTGCTCAAAGTGAAAATTGCAACACCAAGAAGTTTATTTATCTTCGTTGTGTTACAACATGTTTGCAAGTGAAGATATGTAAGTTACAGGAGGCAATTGGCCATTGAAGATGTGCAAATTATCAAAAATTTCACAAGCAATGGGCATGTGATAATTCACAAAATTTTCCGTAATTTGGAAATAAATAATGAATACAAAGCCATTACTGCACCTAAAACAAAATATCAACTGTTATGTGCAGAAAAAATTCTGATAAAAACCGTTACCGCAAATGTAATAATGATATCCCACCCCTGCCTGCTGCATGGAATCTCCTTAGCACAGGGCGGATATATACCTTGTTACATCACTTGACTTAAGCGAGATACATATAAAAGGCTTATGAGTACAGTAGTTAGAGCCGAATCAGATCGGTGATTCTCTACCTACCCGTTTTAGGTTATACAATTTTACTGCTATGTTTAGCTTTTCTTGTTTGCCCTTAGGGGCCCACCTAAGGGTGGATTACTTATATATTTTGTTCTTACTCATGCCAAATAGGCATACCTTTATGATGGAGATGGTTACGGGTAAATACCCGGTACATCGAATATGATTATACGATCTAGTTAGAGCCGAGCTTGAGTAATGCCAACACGAAAGTAAGTTGGCGAAACGCGTCACTCTGTAAGCACGATGGGGATGTTTACTTTTAAGGTTTTATAATTTTAAAGTTATGCATTGAAGTTCTTTTAGAGTTTTATAAAGTCTATTGATCAGTAACAACGTTCACAGGAAAGGGTTGGGTATGGTACGTTCACAGTTATTGTAGTTCGAGCACAAATTAACAGTGGAAGAGTGATAGCTCTGCCAACAAAGTGATTGTCAATCAACTAAGCATAAATATGCTAAGATTTGACACACAAGGACGTTTAAAGTTCTCTACAATCGGCAGCTCAACAACCATCTGTATGCACTAGAGTATGAGAACATTACGAAGTGCTTCAAAAAAGGACGTAATGCCTGGAAGAAAGCAGAAGGTTAAAAGCTACAGCTGAGTATCAAGCAAAGGTATTCTTGAAAATTATGCATAACATAAATCAAAGATCTTCCAAAGGCAGTTGTACTAGACATAATGGACTATGGTAACTATGTTTTATCATTATATTGATTACCTTTACATTAGACTAAAGGTTATTCATACAAAGCAAGATAAATATATAGTATGTTAGCAAAGTAACGATGAAGCCAGGTTTAGCGCCAAAGGGCAGGCCGTATGGCTGCATTTGTATTAACTTTGTTAAACTTACCCAATGCTTGTGATGATCAGCAAAGACCCTATTGTGTCAATACAGCTATAACCCCGCCTTCTCGTGGTGCAGGCCGTTAGTATCTTTCAAAAGAGATATTCTCTTTTGGAAGGGAACGGAAGGGGAGGGCTGCCAGTTCAGTATGGCCTACTGATCTGGTCATCTATGGCCACTTTTTTCAACCCTGCTGAGGAATGGTCAACTTCACAGGGTCCTGGTGCTGACCATTTATACCTACTAGACTGGACTTGTTTATGGATTTGAGCTTGATTATGGATCCTGGACTTGCTGCACTGGTGGGCCTCTGTTGAGGGAGAGTCTGCCGCTGTGTTTTCTGTTTGCTTCTGGGTTGCCAGCTCTAAGTGAACAGAGGCATGGGATACCTTATATCAGCTGGTGGATAATCCTAATCAGAGCCCATCGCAGGTACCTGAACCTTACTTAGCTAGATGGGCATCGTCAAGCCTAAACTGGAGTAATGTCTCTCAGGCAGGCCATATGGCTCTTGAAAAAGTCCACTTGAAAAGGTGGTGCCTGAAGTTCCTACCAGCATCGGTGACTTTAGCGGAGGAGGAACAGGTCTTTACCCCATGCCTGCGATCAGGGGGCTGTTTGATATTGTTGGCCCTACCAATCTCAATAAACCCAATTTCTTTAAAAATCCTACTAATCATTTTCTCTCTGCTGGAACGTGAGGACATTACATAGAGATTATTCTCTTGATGTCCTCATGAAGGAATTCCAGCGCTATAACCTAGATATTCTAGGCTTGCAAGAGACCAGATGGACAGGTAAAGGTGAGATACTTAAAAATAACTTTAAATTTCTCTTTACAGGGAGGGAGGATGGAAAGCATCACCAAGGCGTGGGTCTGCTGCTCAGCAGACATGCTAATGATGCTCTTCTACAATATGAGTGCATTAATGAAAGGATTCTTACAGCAAAATTTCAGACAAGCATTAAAGACTTGAATGTTGTCTGCTGTTATGCCCCCACCGAGGATTCTGATGAGGATGAGAAGGATAGGTTTTACGGACAACTTCAGGATATTTTGAATTCTGACAAGAAAGGAGATATTACCCTTGTTCTTGGTGACTTCAATGCCAAAGTTGGTACCGACTCTGACCTTTGGGGAGGAGTAATAGGCCCTTTTGGTATTGGTAGTTGCAATGGCAATGGGCAACGTCTCCTACAGGTAAGTAAACTCAATGGTTTCAGAATAACTAACACATATTACAAACATCGCGACATATATAAATACACATGGGTTTCACCTGATGGGCTGCATAGGAATATGATTGATTATATATTAATTAACAGCAAATGGGCTAGTTCTGTTAGAAATACCAGGGCATATAGGGGAGCTGAAATTGGATCTGACCATTACCTTGTTAAAAGTGTCTTGCAACTTAAATTTAAAAAGTGTGCTATGGTTAAAAAATTTACCTTTAATACTGAAGCTCTGAAAGACCCAGTCATAGCTAAAGCTTACCATGATAGGTTACTTAGTCATTATGACAGTCATGGTTTGCTTAATACTGAAGTTGGGGAAGAATGGGGACATTTTAAACAGGCTTTTTTGGAAACTAACAGTACTCTTTTAGGAAAACAGGAGCAGAAGAGACAGAATTATCTGAGTGATAAGGCACTTGAGCTTATTTCAGAAAGAAGGAACTGCAGGAATGTCCTTAATCAGTACCCTAGTAGTCCTAATAGAAAGCATTACAAAGAACTTAATAAACGTGTAAAGGATCAGTTAGCTACTGATAAGAACCTTTGGCTTGATGGCGTGGCTGACAAAGCTGAGGAAGCAGTTAGACAGCACAACACCAGAGAGCTGTACCAGATAGTTAATGTTTTGTGTGGTAGAAAACGAACAGGTATACAGGGATTGAAGGATAACCAAGGTAAGGTTATAGAAGGTGAGTATTCTGTCATGGCTAGGTGGGCTGAGCATTTCAGTGATGTTCTAAACAATGTGGTTAATTCTACTCCCATTGTTTGCAATGATAGATGCATTTTGGCTTTAATGTTGGCCCTATAACACAATCTGAAGTTAGTTTGGCTATTTCTAAACTTAAACTTCATAAATCCCCAGGGGTGGATGAAATTACTACAGAAATGCTTAGAGCTGGGAATGTTTCAGTTACCACTTGGATGACTGAAATTTTGAATAACTTTTATGATAAAGGCATGGTTCCTAAAGATTTTACCAGAGCTATTATTATCCCTATTTTCAAAAAAGGTGATCGCAGTTCTTGTGATCACTATAGGGGTATCAGCCTACTCTCTGCTCCAGGTAAAGTTCTTTCCATGATTGTGCTTAATAGAATTAAGAATCTGGTTGACAGTCAATTGCGTGATGAGCAATGTGGATTCAGAAGTGGTAGGGGATGTGTAGGTCAGATATTTTCACTTAGGCAGATTCTTGAGAAATGTTTAGAGTTTCAGAAAACTTTGGTTGCTAGCTTTGTTGATTTCAAAAAGGCTTTCGACTCTGTTGATCGTCATAATTTGTGGTTGATTGTGAGATCATATGGTATACCAGACAAGTTAGTTAACATTATGAAAGCTCTCTATAATAACACTGAGTCGTGTGTGAGAGTTGGTAAGGCTTGTAGCAATTGGTTTAGCATTACTTCTGGTGTTCGACAAGGGTGAATTTTGTCCCCTTTTCTCTTTAGCTTGGTTATTGATTATGTTATGCGAAATTCACTTCAAGGGAAAGATTTTGGCCTTTAATGGGCTGGAGATACGAAAATTTCTGATTTAGATTATGCTGATGATTTATCCCTTTTGGCAAATGATGTTGATGAGATGAACTCTTTCATTCGAGCTGTTGATGAGACTGGTAGTACAGTAGGTTTGGTTATAAACAGAGAAAACTAGAGTGATGAAAATTGATCAGGCAGGTTGTGATTCAGTTAATCTGAATGGTTGCAGGCTTGAGCAGGTGTCACAGTTTAATTACCTTGGGAGCTACGTAACTGATACTGGTGATGTGCGGCATGAGATTAACAGAGGAATAGGTATTGCTGCCGGGACTTTTAAGAATCTATGGAGATTGTGGAGAAATAGGCGTATACACCTAAAGACTAAAATTAGACTCTATAATAGTTTGGTTCTTTCTAGGGTTAGTTACGGTAGTGAAACTTGGACGCTGTGTAAACAAGATAACAGGAAACTAGATGCTTTTGATTCCAGATGCTTACGCAGTATCTTGGACATCAGATGGTTTAACTTTGTAACTAATGATGAGGTTAGACAAATGAGTTGGCAACCTCCTTTGAGCAGCATATTATGCTGAGAGAGACTCCGCTGGTTTGGCCGTGTTGCCCGTATGGATAATTATAGATTTGCGAATAGGGTTATGAACAGTGTGCCTAGAGGCCTCAGAAGGAGGGGGAGACCTAGGATGCGGTGGGCAGACAATGTCAAACAGGACCTTGTTAGAATTGGTGTACAGTGGCCGGATGCAGCAGCTGTAGCTCAGGACAGATATGCTTGGAGAATTAAACAGCGCGGTCTGGTTTGACCTCCGTAGCCCATCCTGCTTGAGGATGATGATGATGAATTGAGATGCATAACATTGAAGCTCTGGATGGAAATAAAATATCTGTTGTTGGCCAACGACCAATCTGATTGGAAGGAATGAATCTCACTACAGTGATAATAAAAAATCATTTGTAGTATTTTGGCAATCCATTATGATGTCGAGTATATCTCTACATTTCTTTTGCTTTTTTCTTAGTTCATTGAAAATTACACTTCTGCAATATCATACTTCATCGTTCCTGTATTATTCATTGAACTTCAAATCAGTTATCAATATCTCTTACTGGGATCTGATATATAGTTCTTAATCGCCATTTACTTTACAATTAAACACATTTGCAACTTGTGCCCAAATATATGGTGAAGCATTTCACATAGAACATGAAAATGACATTCCAATGTGTGGGCTTTCCATGAATTGTCACACCCATGAATTTTAATTGAAGTTGTATATGAAATTTCAATAGTATATATCACTAAGAAAGATAGATTTTTTTCAATAAATCTGGCAAAAGCCATTTACCTAGCATGAGATAAACTACTACCCATTACATAAAACGGAATTATTAACTAGTTTTTCTTTTTTTATTAACATATGTCATATCATGTACATTTTAAATAATTACAAACTAAAAATTCGAGAACCTGTGAGAATACAAAATTTCTTATAGAAAACAATTAAAACACATTGATTTGTAGATGAATATTTTTTTATTCAGCCGTTAAAATTCATTTTTTATATTTATGTTGTGTCGTATCTTCTATTTCTATACTACTTATGAATTAGCGGTCACATAAGGTGGAATACCCTATAGCTCACGGGAATCATTGCCGCTGTGAACACAAGGAGAAAGAAAGTAATGTTCGGGCCTGCTTCTCTCGCGGGGTGGATGCGGGCTCGGGACTTTTTGGGCCTGCTTCTCGCGTGTTGGAGGCGGGCTTTTGGCTTTTTGGGCCTGCTTCTTTCGCATGGTGGAGGCGGGCTCGGGGCTTTTGTTGTGACCCCCCTTGTATATTTTTAGGGCGGCACAACTTTTAGGCGGTGATGCGTTCCTTGCTGTAACAATCAAAGCAAATTCCTGGACACACAATCAAGCTAACATACATTTGCAATAATGAGAACAGATAATTTTTCAGTTAACAATAAAATACACATTTATTAACAAAATTACCTTCAAACATTCTACACATGCAGTTTCCACTTTTGGGATAGATTCAGCAAAGTCTCTAGCATGACCCCTTTCAATTATGGGAACTTACAAGTATTTTGATCAACAGTCCATAATGAAGAGCTACTTGCTCGTGACTCTGACAGTCCCTAACAGTTAAGACAGTTTTACTCTGGTTGCCGTGACGGCCGTTCACAGAAATACATTCGAATGCAAAAGGAAAGTGGAGCCAGTTCCATTAGAGTACAGGACCCCCTTACCTCGGCAAATCAGGTGTCCCTCGGGACGGCGATTACTGGGCCGCTGCGCTCCAAGTTGCTGGGAGCCTGGACTGCCTAGCGCTTCCCCTGCACATCCAGTGTTCATACGTCGGGATTCTGCTCACTGGAGAGGACCATTGCTACCGACTATTCTTTGTTCCGTTTTCGCTGGTCCCCCTTGTGGAGGTCACCTCCATTCATGCGTGGCTGTACGGGATTGGCCAGAGTAGCCGAGGTGCGAATCTCGGCTTCCATCCTGCCAACATTGTTTACCAGGCATGTCAGGTAGCTCCACTGCCATCTGGGGTTCCAGGCTCAATCTGGAAAGTTCGGGGCCTGCGGCTGAGTTCTTCGTTGAACTGGACACAAAAATGGAAGCAGTCGAAAATGTTACTATTTAAAATGGAACTTAATCTCATGTCGTCCGGAAGCCTATAAAGTCTTGGCCACGTAATAAAATTACGTGGGCATGACATACCTATCTTTCCGAGGGAGGAAAAAAATAAGCAGAGGTCTGTTAATTCCCTTGGCTTGATGGAGCGGAAGAGTCCTCGCGCCACTTCATGGGCTATTGACAGGGGGGTCTAGAGGTAAGGACATCACACGCAACGCACCAATAGCAGAGATGAGGAAAACAAAAGTCACGGTACTTTTGGATTCAAGTTGGAGAGGAAAGTTCACAGTAGTAAGTTGGAGAAGAAAGTTCCTCCGAAAAGGTGGAGTCTCGATTCGGCCCCGTAGGCCGGACGTCATACGTGCAGTGCACTTGTTCATAGGTGAGCTGCCATCTGCCGCGTTTGCTGAGGTCCAGTGGAGTTGAGTCTGGCTTCTCGTTGGTCCTCTGCTTGGGTGATGTCTCCGGCTCAGCAGCACATGAAAACAAAGAGAAACGAGGAGGGGAGTCAGAAATCTGGCTTTTACACATATCGACAATCTACAACACAGTTTATTCTGTCACTAGCCGTTACGTGCCCTCACAATTATCTTTACCTGCTCAGGCCACATACTCATAGGCTTATAATATTACAATGTATCATGGAGTTAACAAAATAGATAAAATGGACATCACTTCAATATTATTCTAAAACACTTGTTGAATCATATATTTTCATCTATATATTCCAGAAGACTTCAGTACTGTCTTCAATTATTTGCCTGTGCAAATTAACACTTCGGCCTGCCTGTTCTCCTACTGTGAGGCCGCTAGCCGGCAAGACACATTCACTTAAAATGACTGTGTACGACAGTCCACAAAAAGGAAAAATCTCATTTTTTTCTTTTCATCTCACTGCACTTAATGGCTTATAAAACCTTTTGTGTGTTTCACATAATACTGCGCGATCCACATCATACAATTTTTCATTATGGAATAGATATTTGGTTCACAAGCTATTCAGCGAACTCCAATTTAGCTCGATCACAATATAACAATGCGCTGTAAAAAAATGTTTTTTTTTTCAGCCAGAACAATCCAAATACTTTGCTCACTTAATTGCATCACTCTAAGAATTAACCTCAATCCAAATACTTTGCTTATTTAACGGTATTAATACATTAATCAATTTCAATCCAAACGTCTCGCTTACTGAACCCTTTCACGACTAAGGGAAACATTTTTCCCATTTTAAAATTGGTGATTGTCGTATTTAATTATAACCTTATCTGCATTTTTTATACAGAATGTCAAAATAGAACGTATGCCGAACGCAATTACGTAAATGGGAACGTTTAGAAAAAACAGAAGCAGAACTGTTTAGCTGCTATGTGGTCCAAGGCAATGCTGATAGCACACAACTCTGCAGTGAAGATGGAACACTGCTGTGGGATCTGATCTGAAATGATGACATCCCAGCAGACCACAGCCGATCCCACTAAAATGCTGGACTTTGAGCCATCTGCGAAAACATGCAAGAAGTCCAGGTGCTCAGCACAATGGCTGGCAAAGAGTTGCTGATACACACAGTCGGATGTAAAAGTCTTCATCCTGCAAAGATAAAGATCACAGGAAGGGGAAACGGCGAGCCACAGTGGAAGTGGTTCGGCTGTCAACTGTGTGATGCTATCAAGACTAGTGTTAATGTCTCGCAGGTAGCATTCGGACTTGCAAACCAAAAGGATGAATGACAGTCAGCCGATTAGTGTAAAGGGTTTCCCACTTTGGACCGAAAACGCAGTTCCAAGTGGGATGGTCAGACGGATCGTAATTTTGCAGCATACTGCAGGGGCAACTGCTGGCTGTGAATAGATAAGGAAGTTCATTGGTCTCTATGTAGATTCTGGACTGGTGAAGGGCGAAAGGCACCAGTGCAAACATAGAAGGCCTGACGGTAGAGGGGACCAGCACCTTCACCACCGAATCCAGAGCATAGTCATACACCTGAGATCCATAGTCCAGTTTAGACTGGACAAGCGCATTGTACAGGTGGAGCAGAGAGCATGGGTCAGCTCCCCATGAGGGAGAGGAGAGAACCTTGATGATGTTCAATGGCCACGTGCACTTGGACCTGAGATGATGTATGTGTGGTAAAAAGGTCAATTTCCAATCGAAGACGAGACAGAGAAACTTGGTCTCTGCCGTAACTAGAATGATGTCAGCACCGAACGGCAGCTCGGGATCCAAATGAAGATTACACTTGTGAAAATCAGTAAGTGTATGCCAGAAACTCTGGAGAGTAACAAGATGAAGAGATGGAGAATAGCTCCCGCAGAGTGTCAGCAATTGCTTTGGAATCAGCAATTGCCTGTCCATTCTACTCCAGGATCGATAACGAGTGTAGCATGTAGTTCCCACCCATCTTCTGGACTTCATCCCAAATGAGCTTTAGAACTGGTTGTGTGGGTGATACAAGATTTGTATTTGATCCAAGATCCCTCTGGTTGTGGCGGCGGACGAAACGGGCTTTTGCCCTGGCGTATTTGAATGCGTCAAGATTGGGGGATGTCAGATATCTTCGAAACACCCCTGAGCCTTACAAGCTGCGGTGCAATCTGGACTCCACCAGGAGTCGGAAAACACGGAAACCATGTCGAAGTTGGTGGTGAGGGGATGACCTGGAATGGAGAATGGTTGCCCACGAGAATAGTGACACCCTGTGAGTTGGACCATCTCCATACCACTCGCAGCAAACTAGTGAAAACTGCTGAATCATGAATTGGATTGTTTTACCTCAGAGGCACTTTTTTTGAACACCATGGGCTAAATGGCCAAGGCACATAGTCCCTGAAGGCTCAGAGAAGATTGGGGGAGGGGACCCACTGGGACAGCTGTGGGAGACAGATGGTAGCCTCCTGTCAAGGCCATCCAGCATGTTCTTTAACGTGCACAGGGTATGGCTCTCCCGCACACGGGGCCACGGCTTAATGTCTCATCCGACGGACGGTGGCCTTTCTAGGCCCATCGGTGTCCCCTACTGACTGTGGGCAGAGTGGGGAATTTTGCAGAGATAAATCTCAACACTGACCCAGCAGGGACTTTAACCTGGGAACTACAGATTACGAGCCAGGTGCGCTACCGACTGAACCACCCCCGTCCCTGCTGAATCATGGGATCTGTGACTGGCTGCATGTCTCCTGCAGGCATACAGAGATGGGCTGGTGTACCTGAAGGAGGGTCTTGATGTCATCAAGATTCCTCTGGAATACATGATAATTCCATTGTAGAAGTGTGGCCACCTCAGGATTTAAAAGAGTCGGTGAATGACGAATTCTTATTCAACTTAACCACCATGGAGGATGGTTCAGTGAATAAGTGTATAAATCTGAGGGACATGGATCTGTTTCCGCCTTTTGTGGAGGCAGTAAGTTTTTCTTTTTTGGACTTGGCGGGAGCCGTTTTGGTTTCGAAGGTTAAACTGTCTCAGGACAGGAAGGAGGAGGCCTTCCAGTGGAGGTGAAAGGCTAGGTTGTAGGAATGGAAACTGGGGTTGATGTATAAGTTGACACCAACCTCAGTTTTGCCTGCTTCAAGAGGTATTTAGCTGCAAGTGAGAAAGACTCAGTAGATGGTACACTGGTGTCAATCTCCACTGCCAGCAAAGTCATTGGAACGATGGGCTTTGCAATGATTGCACTGGCATAGGACACCTTGCCAGGTGGAGCTGGCGGTGTACTGAGCTTTCTCACCTCAGCGTACGAGATATTGTTGATAGTTTTGAGCCATTGCACATCCTTTCATTTGGGACAGTCGGAAGAATATGCTGGATGGTCATCACTGCATTTTACGCAGCTTTCCTTTTCTGCTGCACAGTCAGTATCAAGGTGATCCTTGCTGCCACAGCAAGCACAGGTGAGTTTGCCCCGGCAAGCTGTGTGGGCATGACTGTATATCTGGCCTGAAAGAAGAGGGTTCAGTACATACAGCCGTACCTCACAATGCAAATAACCTGCCTTGATGGAAGAAGGCAGGTGTGGCGTGTTAAAGGTTATAATTAGTACCTGGGTGTGTACCAATTTACCATCATGATGGACTGCTGTTACTCCTTGGGGAGTGAGATCTGAAAGGATTTCCTCTTCAGTGACTTTGAGAAGGCCCCACTTAGTGATTACATCCAGAGAGGAATTCAAGGTTTTATGGGAAGTGACTGCAACAGCTATCTCTGTAGCCTTCAGGAGTAGTTCCAAATGTTTGGAACAAGCGGTCTCAACCTGCAAATCGCCAGATTGTAAGCACTTGACCGATTTTGGTTCTCCCGCAAGACCTTTCAAACCTTTGTTGACAAAATATGAGGGCATGTCCCCAATTATCTGATCACCTGTGGAGTGGATGATCAGGAATCTTGGAGATGAAGACGATGGCATAGATGACAAAGACAAAGATGGGGGCTCATGTCAAGCCCTCATAGTGGCATTGATCGAATCAATTGTATCATCAAGGTGGCAATATTTGTTGTGTGGTTCAGTGCTCCCCCACAGCCCAACAAGAGGATGCCTAGTTAGATGCCAGGGTTACACAGTCACTATACTAACACAGACAGTGAGCCAAACCTTCACAAATAAGTAAAATAAAAATGAAATGTGCAGAAATAAACTTTCATCACAAAAGGAACTAAATGAAAAAATAACAAAATTGTGAATAACCAAACTGGCCTCACAAAGAAAGGATACTACAAAAGGTAAATAAGTTTTGAGGAAACTCGCAAACCTGTACCTGGACATGGGCAAAATTACTCACTGCTCTGCATAATTAACCTTAGCATGTTCTGCCCACCATCCGATTGCTGCTGGGGGGACACCCCAGGAGCTCCCATTTACTGGAAGCAGGCCAGAGCAGTGTGTAGTAGTGGCCCCAGAATTCGCTGCCCCGCTCCACAACGATCAGGCTCCCTAATGACAAGGCGGCCAAAGAGGGCAACGCCAGTCATGAGCTGAGGAGAGAAGATGGGTACCCTAGCCAGCGGGACCTTCACAGGGTTGTCCGCTCACTGTGTACAAGAGCTCGCACCGAGGGGAAAGAACAGTGCCTAAGCAGTATTATTTGAGGATTTAGTATGAGCTTTTATGAAACAGAAGACCAGTATGTTGCAAAAGGGCCAAAATTGCACTGAAACCATCAACACTTTATTATCAGCACAATGGCAGAAATAAAATTAACAGTTAAACCAATCCCCATTAATGATTAAGACAAATATATTTTTCTCCATATACATCTAAATTTGGAGCAAAACTTTTAATTAGAAATAAAATCGTAGATAAAAAGAAACACTCTTAGTTCACAGCAATTATTAACCTCGCAGTGTCCAGCCTGAAAAACAGGTTTCCATCCAGGGGCCAAACTATTTTCTGCCTATGCTCAGCCAAAAAAACTTGATCTTTAGAACTTTTTTTTGCCAAATAACTAATGAAAGGAATTATGCCATGTTGTATGCCAAATTAATCAGCATTTAATTCTGAATTTTCTGAAAATATAATATTAAACAAAACAACACTCTTTTATTTTAATAGGACTTTTTTAGAGTCATGTAGTAAAAAATGCATCTGGCGACACAAATAAAAATTTATTTGAAAAATAAGAATAGACGGAAATGATTACAATGCACATGAATAGAATGACTCAAATATTTCAAATAAAAATTTTTTTGGTTTTAAGTAAATAGTTTTCTTTTTTGTAATTTTTTCTCAATACCATACTTTGAGAAAATTCCAGGCTTTTAGCCAACTGTGTTGAGTGAGATAAGTCAATTTTACAAATTTTTCAAAAAATAACAAATGAAAACTGGTCATGTTATATATCAAATTAAACAGAATTTAATTACGAATTTTATGAAAATGAATAATATAAACAAATTTGCAAGCATATTGATATTAATAAGTCTTTTTCAATGTGATATGGTGTAAAAAAAGATCGCATTATACAATTAAGGCTTCATTTTGGAAAACATGCTGAATAAAAATAGTTAAATTACATATTTATCAAAAGGAAATTTCCTTCCGAATAATATAATATTCAACCTGAAATATGATTTTTATTTCTTTTCATTATTCTTTTCAGTATCATATATTTTAAACATGGCCAGTGTTATACAAAGTGATTTGAACTTCTCACATTCACGGGATTTTCTGAACTGGTTGTTAAATAGAAAAAAACTTCCTTGGCTACTCTTTTTTACTAAACATTATGAATTTTTTCTTTGGGTGGTGAAGTTGGGTGATCTTGGCTAAGTGCAGAAAGTTTTCACCTATCTGCACATAGCTAGAAAAGGAAAGGGTTGCACCAAGTTTTTGGGAAGGGTTGCACCAAGGAGCCGTCCTTCCCAAAATACCCTTCCAAATGAAGGCCAATTTCTGTAGCGAGGAAGTCTATTTTGCTTCTGTATCCAAGACATTCGATTTCAGAAAATGGTACAAGCTCAAAGTTTTTTTTTTAAAAAAACAAGAAATAATAAAAGAAATTTTACATATAACTTAATGGGATGTTGAATAAAATATGCGCAACAACTTTTAAGCCGGTCTCCAATCTAGCATAACTCGGAAAGATTGATAAATCAGCTGATGGCCAGATCACTAACTAACGAAAGTAAATCTACAGAAATTAATTTGCGTCCAATATCCAAGACCTCATTTATTTTCAGAAAATGATACTAGATCAAAGTTTTACTGGAAAAGTAATAAATAATAAAATAAAAATTAACACATAGCCTAATGCGATGTTAAGATATCCACAGCAACAAGCAACAACAATGCTTATAAATAGAAAAACTTTGGTAAAGGCAGCGATGTAAGGGAATTTGATCATGGCCAGATAGTAGGTGCAAGAAATGCCAGTTTTTCAATCACCACAACTACTGAACTGTTGGGATTTCCACGCCAGACTGTTGCCCATGTATACCAGTATTACACGGAATACAGCAAAAGTTCCAAACAGAGGAAGAAATGTGGATGTAAACGTGCAATTGACTCCAGGTGAGCTCAGACTGTCCCGCATTGTTACAAGGAACTGCATGGCTACCGTGGTGCAGATACTTCAGAATTGAATGAGGGCTTGTCCACAAGCTGATGCACAAAGACTCCATTGTACCAATGAAAAACAGGCTATGGCAGTCGACGTCCACATTGTGTTCCCTTGTTGATTGCAAGGCATCAAAAGATTAGGTTGTGGTTTGCATGCAGTATGCATGCTACGTAAACGCAGCTAAGCAACACACAATGCACAGTATGCAGTTCTTTGGACTGTACTAATGGCAGTTGGAAAGATAGTAAACATCAATTTGAAGAACACTGAAAAGATCAGCATTATTTTGGAGGCTGTAAAATGTCTAAAGATACATATATATAAATAAAAAATAAATACCCCCTCAAGCAGCTGCTTGCCACAGAGGTCTGACAGGAGCCTGTCAGTTTATATGCCACAGTAGGAGATCTGAGAGGATGGCAGGACCTCAGCAGAAAAACGACACACACATCCATGCCTAATTCCGGGGCTCGAACCCAGGCCCCTTAGATCAGTAGCCAAGCGTGCTAACCACTCGGCCACAGGACGGCTACATATATATATAGAAATATAAAAGTCAGATAGAAAATTTATATTTGAAAATAAAATAAAAATCAATTTGTTTTATTATAGTATTTGGCCTGTAGCGTGTTTTTGGCCAAATATGCAGGCTTGGTGAATTGCAAGCCGAAATAGGCAAACTACTATCAAAGGTGCTTTGTAAAATTCTGTAACGATGAGTAAACGGCCACTTGTTTTCTTTGCAAAGGACATGGATGTTGTGTGAGTGGGGAGAAAGAGGGCAGTGCCCCCTCCCCTTAAAAATTTATCCAAAAGATAACGTTGGGTAGCATCAGGTATACCAGTTATAATCGTGATTTTTTTTTTGCACTTTGCTTTCATCATCGTTCTCAAGCAGTCACTTTCGGCACTTGCATTCTGAAGATATAAAGGAAGATTCGTTTTCATATTTCCCCATTTTTAGGGGGAAAGAAAGCGCAGGGGGTATTTTTTATAGCATATTACACTATCCGCTTCAGAAGCTTTCATTTGACTCGTAGCTTGTTACTTTTGGCAGTGTTCTGGATATATTGAGGAAGATTCTTTTTCATATGTGCCCTTTTTTAGGGGGAAAGCATGGAGGGCAATTTTTTGACACACAAATCATAGTTTCACCATCACATTTGAAAGGTATGGTTGGACAATTGTTTTGACAAATCCACAAACTGATATGACTAACGAAAAGCAATAGGAAGATAGGTAAAAAAATGGTACATACTTAGGATAATTTTGGAAATAATTACTATCTTAAAAGAGCAGTTTTTTTGGCTAATTTTGGAGAGTATTTGGAACTATAATGAAAAATTTGTTGATAATAGTTCAAATCAAACTTTCATATCTCAGCAGAGAGTAACGTTAATAAACAAATTCGCAATTGCATATATTGGGTCTAGGAAAAGGTGATTAGATAACTTTAACAAACTATATTCTCACTTGAAATATATGCATCAAATGAAGAAAAAAGTATTGTTTTTCAAACTTTAATTACGTATTTTGATAAGATATATGTAAGAAAGTATTCAAATGAGAATTTCTATTTTAAAAAAGTTTCATGTGTTGTACTGAAAACAGACAGGCGTCTTCGGCCTCTCATTTCAAATTCTTTCAACATGTATAATCAGTGGGGACCCTGGAAGGGTTAAGGAACAGGAAGTCAGTAAGACAACCATCAATTTAATGACACAAAATGATCTGGTGCCATGGCACTAATGGGTATTTTGAAAAACAAAGCCATATCAATTTGTGTAAACAATGTGAACTGCTGTCTGGCATCTTTGCATGGATACCCAGTCTGTAAATAATGACTCAAAGCACTTTATCACAGGAGGATAGACAGGTCAGGACTTATGAAAGGCCAATGAACTGATTTATTTACAGAACCATTGAAGAAATAGTGAGGACTTATTGAGAACTTACTGGACATTGCTGCCCAAGTCATGACATATGAGGGATTGTGCCCGACCCTTCTCAATAATGTGGGTTGCTTTTACTCAAGAAATAACATTCCTGCTATAGGTGCTTTGAGAAATTGCACATTCATCTAAGAAAATCTCGCCATTTTGGAATGTTTGGAAAACCACATGTAACTTTGCATGCTATCAGTAGCTTGTTGACGAATGCAGGCTTAATGTATTTCAATTGAAGATCACGTGGCTTGTATATTTGCTTTGTGTAAATATGTGATAATCTACAGGTAGTCTACAATACATTGTTCTTTGCTATGTAAACAGTCATCCTATCCTTTTATCTAGAATGGATTCAGTTGGGAGCAGGTTGCAAATTGCAGTATTGGCTTTATAGCAACAGTTAAAAAAAAACGAAAAATCAATTACTGTCTGCATTTCCGTTTAATAATATCTAAACTTACTAGTTCAAAGAAAAATGTTTGTGGTAATAAGATGTTCGTGCATCCTTATACAGGTAACCCCCGTTCATCGCGAAGGATACGTTCTGGACATGGTCGCGATAAGCGAAATTTCGCGATCAACGGGGGATTTTAAAAAAATATTTTAAAATTCGAAAAACACTTTGTTAATAAAATAAATATTATTAATTCTATTAAAAAATATCCGAACGCTATGGTTGATTACAGAATTCAGGAAAAATATCTGGCAACGATTTTTTTATAAATTAGTGATCTGCCAACCTTCGTGTCACGTGACACGAAGGTTGGCAGATCACTAATTTCTAAAAAACGTCGCTAGATATTTTTTCTGAATTTTTTTAATCAACCATAGTGTTCGGATACTTTTTTGAGCGACTGTACATGTGTATGATATGATTGAGCGAGAAAGAAAGTTAGCATGCACGTGCAACATTGGTTTTGACTTTTCCTGGCATGTTTCAAAGCCACGCAAAAGCCGAGATAAAAAAAGATCGCGATATAACGAATCCGCACTCGCCGGGGTCGCGATGAACGGGGATTACGACCTGTACACTCAGATTACGACCAAAACATGTCGGAGCGTTTTTGTCGGGGGTGTCTCGGGCGTTTGTCGGGGGGATGTCGGGGTGTTTATGTCGGGGGAGTCTTCACTCCTAGCTAACAGAAATAATGTAGCAGTCCCTAGTTGAAAGCTCTCAAAAATCCTTCTATACAGCACTACTCCTGGGCCTGATCTACTTTCTTAAAATTATTACCACACATGATTCATTATGCATAATATTTCATGAAAATCAATAATACATTTTTTTTTCACAGATGCCTCTGAAAATCCTGCCTAAGAACATATATGTCACTCTAACTAGTTCAAAAATTGCCTACTAGATATACACAGTTTAACACAGTACAATATTCCACTTTTAACACTAGCAGTTTCTAGCGCCGCCTGTCTCCACATAGCCATACATCATTCATATTAAACGTTTCAGATCTTCCGTTAACAATCCGCAATAACTTTCTATTAACAATCCATAATAACTTTCCATTAACAATCCACAATACTTTCTATTACTAATTTACAATAACTTTCCATTAATAATCCGCAATAACTTTCTATTACTAATTTACAATAACTTTCCATTAATAATCCGCAATAACTTTCTATTAACAATCCATAATAACTTTCTATTAACAATCCACAATACTTTCTATTACTAATTTACAATAACTTTCCATTAATAATCCGCAATAACTTTCTAGGTTCGAATAATCCTGGTCACGGAGACCAATTTGTTGTGCACCCCACCTGCTCTGGGAAATAGGGTGGACACAACTAGGGGAGAAATTAGCCTTTAATTTCAATTCCCCAAAAACGACGATGATTTGCGTTGTGTATTTTATTTTTCTAATTACTCTGTCGATAGAACCAGGTTTTTTCTTTCCTTCTCTCATTTAAATAATATGCATTCATTAGGCGGTCGATCTTTCCCCCCCTGTTAGGATATAACTCGACAAAACATAGGGGTTCCAAGCAAACATTTCTTTATTACCTCGATCTCTTAACTAAACACAAAAACTATACAATTCCTGACAAATTACCGAGGCCAATCATCTCCCTCAGATGGGAAGTCCTTACTGGACACTCGAAGTTCGTTTCAATTAAGAACTGTCTCTAGAGTCTCTTTTCTTGCCAAGAACTCGGGTAAAACGTTGTAAGCGTTAAAACGAGCTGTTCACTGTGGGAGTCTTAGTGACGGCGACAGAACACTGCATAATTGAGTGGGAGCCCTTAGTGTTGATATGAATTTCCTTACCTCCTTCCTTGTCCATCTATTGATGTTCCGCCAGCAGCGTAGCTTCTTTGTCTTTGCTTTTGGACTGTCCGCAGTACAGGCACGAGGCATGTCGACCCATCTCGTCAACTCGCAGCCGAAGAACTACTCTCCTCTCAAGAAGAGCAACAGTCGAATAATGGGGAGAAGCTTTGTCGTTTCTTCGTGAGGTAAACTCTCTCTGCTTTTGTTCTGACCTCGCCACCAATCATTTGCTCCCTAGCGCGATGTGTTTCTACCTTATTGGCCGACTTGAGAAGATCAAAGGTAAGCGATCCCCCACTCCTCCCTCTCTCTGGGGTCCTTGGCGTGGATCCGAGTGCGAGCGTCGTCCACGCCGCTGCGGGGGAGGGGGGGAGGGCAGGGGGTCCTCTTGACCTCCGCTGCAGTTTGTTCTGCCGAATTTGCGCATGGCGGCTGGCTCCACGGCCAGTGTTCTGGAACCTTCCGGCTCCCAAAGTCGTGTCCACATGAGGAATTCGCTGTGAGCACGACACAATCAACATTCTGCCTGCTACATACCATAATTTCATGGGTTGAAATTTCCCCATACACTTAACATTACAATGATAAAGTAGACGAGAAATAGCCCATAGGATTAACATGACTGTTATTCCTATGCAGGAGAAATAAGGCCTTCGGCCAATTTCAGATGACCACCAAATGGTCTCAGCAAATAGGAATTCAGAAATGACCATCACATCATGAAGTTTGGGCTGGGTCAGATACCACTACCCCATAGTAACATCATATAATTTTACCAATCAATTAATAATATATATCATTTTTTTTAAAGTCCAGCCACCCACCCCCATGTCCACCCTCCTTTAATTAACATTAATCGATTCACTTTGCCTCGCTCACGGCCCTAAGCCTATGGAACCCAAGATGCGAAGTAGGGTGAAAAAAAGAAAACGGTAGGATCACCCCTATTCTAATAATGACTGTTAGACCACAGACGGTTTTCCATTTTATTAATATTTTTTCATTTTCCTATTACACAAATATGGCAATTGAGATTACATTTCAATGTCTGCTCTCATAAATACATTAACGACAGTGATAATTTAATATCTTTTACTCATTTCTCTTGCTTCTTTTTAATATTCTTTCAATAATTTTTTATTATCAGTTCCTCAAACATTTTATCTACTTTATAAATTAAAATAACTTAAAGAAAGATCTTTTTCATTTGATCTTAACTTTCACTAAGCCTAACCTGATAACATTACTATAGAGCAGTGATTCCCAACCTTTTCTGGACCATCGCCCCCTTTAGAAGAGAACAAAAATTTAAACGCCCCCCTAGTCCATAATAGTTAATTTTATATGAAATATTAAAATATTGTTGCATATTATCTGTACCTAATTTATCTGTTTATTTATCTAATAAAAATCATAAAGCAGAAATTAATAAAACGACACCCAAATGGACAATAAAATTGTTTATTAAAATTTTAAAAATAAACACAGAATCAATAAGAAATAAAAAATAATGAGATAAACACAAAATTAATAATAATAAAAAAAAATAATGAGATGGTTGAAGCTGGTTGAGTGTTAACAATTTGTTAATGTCTGGTTCCAATTTCGTTAACATCAATCGCAGATCGCCACGTTCAGTGATGTGTAAGTCTGTTCCTCTTCTTTGACAGTAAATTAGCTACTGCACTGAATCCACGCTCAGCCATATAGGACGAAGGAAATGCGATTAAAAACTTCTGTACTATTGCCCACAATCCAGGGTAGAGAACTGGTATTGATTTTTGAAGCCAGAACTCTTGGATCCATGTTTGAATTCTACTTTGAGTAAGTAAAATGCGTCGTATCTTCGTTAGTCGTGAGTTCTAAGAGTTCCTCTTCCAAATTTGATGATTCTTCAGTATCTGTGTTTGCGAAAGGATCTAAAACCCAAATCGGTATATTCATGTTTAAAATATCTTGGAAACGCTCCGTAAAATCAACATGAAGAACTTCCAAGTGTTGGCAGTAAGTAAATAAATCTTCCGGTTTTGCAGAGACTGCTGATAATGTGGGAAAGTGGTTGTATTCACCTCTACCTAGATTTCGTTTGAATAGAAGAAGTTTTCCCGCAAAAGCAGCTATGACGTTTTTTGTTTTAATTAAATTCAACTCATCACCTTGCAATTGTAAATTAACTTGATTAAATATATGGCTCTGAGCTTGATTATGGATTCTGATTTTGCTGCACTGGTGGGCTTCTGTGGGGAAAATCTTCCGCTGTGTTTTCTGTTTGTTTGTGGGTTGACAGCCCCAAATGAATATATTCAAAGGATATGTTTATCAGCTGGTGGATAATCCTGAGCAGAAGTCATCGCAGGCACCTGAACTCTTTGCTTCTATTGGCATCGTCAAATTCTACTTTGGAGGAAGTCTTCCAGTGTAGATGGCTTCAGCCTTTAGTAGTGGGGGAACGGGTCTTTGCCCCATGTCTGCGATTAGGGGGCTGTTTGATATTGTCGGCATTCCCTCTCTCAATAAACATAGTTTCTTTAAACATCCCACTAACCATTTTCTCTCCATAGGTAGTTGGACTGTGAGGACTCTGCACAGAGCTTTTTCTCTTGATGTCCTCACACAAGAATTCCACTATTATAATTTAGATATTCTCGGCTTGCAAGAGACCAGATGGACAGATAAAGGTCAGATTCTTAGAAAAATCTTAAATTTCTCTTTTCAGGGAGGGACGACAATAAGCATCACCAAGGCATGGATATGCTGCTCAGCAGACACGCTAGCGATGCTCTTCTAGGATATGAGTGCATTAATGAAAGGTTTCTTACAGCAAAATTTCAGACAAGCGTTAAAGACTTGAACGTTATCTGCTGTTATGCCCCCACTGAGGATGCCGATGAGGATGAGAAGGATAGGTTTTATGAACAACTTCAGGATATTTTGAATTCTGTCAAGAAAGGAGATATTACCCTTGTTCTTGTTGACTTCAATGCCAAAGTTGGTACTGACTCTGACCTTTGGGGAGGAGTAATAGGCCCTTTTGGTATTGGTAGCTGCAATGGCAATGGGCAACGTCTCCTACAGGTAAGTAAACTCAATGGATTCAGAATAACTAACACTTATTACAAACACCGCGACAGACATAAGTACACATGGGTTTCACCTGATGGGCTGCATAAGAATATGATTGATTACATATTTATTAACAGCAAATGGGCTAGTTCTGTTAGGAATACCAGGGCATATAGGGGAGCTGAAATTGGATCTGACCATTACCTTGTTAAAAGTGTGTTGCAACTTAAACTTAAAAAGTGTTGTGCTAAGGTTAAAAAATTTACTTTTAATACTGAAGCTCTGAAAGATCCAGTTATAGCCAAAGCTTACCATGATAGGTTACTTAGTCATTATGACAGTCATGGTTTGCTTACTACTGAAGTTGAGGAAGAATGGGATCATTTTAAACAGGCTTTTTTGGACACTAACAGTACTCTTTTAGGAAAAAAGGAGCAGAAGAGGCAAAATTATCTGAGTGATAAGGCACTTGAGCTTATTTCGGAAAGAAAGAACTGCAGGAATGTCCTTAATCAATACCCTACTAGTCCTAATAGAAAGCATTAGAGAGACCTTAATAAACTTGTAAAGGATCAGTTAGCTGCTGATAAGAATCTTTGGCTTGATGGTTTGGCTGACAAAGCCAAGGAAGCAGTTAGACAGCACAACAGCAGAGAGCTGTACCAGATGGTTAATGTTTTGTGTGGTAGAAAACGGACAGGCATACAAGGATTGAAGGATAAACAAGGTAAGGTTATAGAAGGTGAGGATTCTCTCATGACTAGGTGGGCTGAGCAGTTCAGTGATGTTCTAAACAATGTGGTTAGTTCTACTCCCATTGTTTGCAATGACGATAGATGCATTGGTGGCTTTAATGTTGGCCTATAACACAATCTGAAGTTATTTTGGCTGTTTCTAAATTTAAACTTCATAAATCCGCAGGTGTAGATGAAATTACTACAGAAATGCTGAGAGCTGGGAATGTTTCGGTTACCACTTGGATGACTGAAATTATGAATATCTTTTATGATAAAGGCATGGTTCCTAAAAATTTTACCAGAGCTATTATTATCCCTATTTTCAAAAAAGGTGATCGCAGTTCTTGTGATAACTATAGGGGTATCAGCCTACTCTCTGTTCCAGGTAAAGTTCTTTCCATGATTGTGCTTAATAGAATTAAGAATCTGGTTGACAGTCAATTGCATGATGAGCAATGTGGATTCAGAAATGGTAGGGGATGTGTGGATCAGATATTTTCACTTAGGCAGATTCTTGAGAAATGTTTAGAGTTTCAGAAACCTTTGGTTGCTAGCTTTGTTGATTTCAAAAAGGCTTTCGACTCTGTTGATCGTCATAATTTGTGGTTGATTGTGAGATCATATGGTATACCAGACAAGTTAGTTAACATTATGAAAGCTCTCTATAATAACGCTGAGTCGTGTGTGAGAGTTGGTAAGGCTTGTAGCAATTGGTTTAGCATTACTTCTGGTGTTCGACAAGAGTGCATTTTGTCTCCTTTTCTCTTTAGCTTGGTTATTGATTATGTTATGCGAAATTCTCCTCAAGGGAAAGATTTTGGCCTTAAATGGGCTGGAAATACGAAAATTTCTGATTTAGATTATGCTGATGATTTAGCCCTTTTGGCAAATGATGTTGATGAGATGAACTCTTTCATTCGAGCTGTTGATGAGACTGGCAGTAGAGTAGGTTTGGTTATAAACAGAGAGAAAACTAAAGTGATGAAAATTGGTCAGACAGGCTGTGATTCAGTTAATATGAATGGTTGCAGTCTTCAGCAGGTGTCACAATTTAATTATCTTGGGAGCTATGTAACTGATAATGATGATGTGCGGCATGAGATTAACAGACGAATAGGGATTGCTGCCGGGACTTTTAAGGACCTATGCAGAGTGTGGAGAAATAGGCGTATACACCTAAAAACTAAAATTAGACTGTATAATAGTTTGGTTCTTTCTAGGGTTAGTTATGGTAATGAAACTTGGACACTTTGTAAACAGGATAACAGGAAACTAGATGCTTTTGATTCCATATGCTTACGCAGTATCTTGGGCATTAGGTGGTTCAACTTTGTAACTAATGATGAGATTAGGCAAAGGAGTTTGCAACCTCCTTTAAGCAGCATATTGTGCAGAGAGAGACTCCGTTGGTTTGGCCATGTTGCCCGTATGAATAATTAGAGATTGGCGAATAGGGTTATGAACAGTGTGCCTAAAGGCGTCAGAAAGAAGGGGAGACCTAGGATGCGATGGGCAGACAATGTCAAACAGGACCTTGTTAGAATTGATGTGCAGTGGCCAGATGCAGTAGATGTAGCTCAGGATAGACTTGCTTGGAGAACTAAATTGCATGGTTTGGTTGGACCTCCGTAGCCCATGGCTGCTTGAGGATGATGATGATGATGATGATGATGATGTCAAATAAGCGATGTCATTTTTTGACGTAATCAGGTTTTCGCACAATTTTTCGTCATTGTCTTCAAGAAAGTCCAGTACTGAGTCAAATAGATTGAAAAAACGATTCAGACAAACACCTTTAGAGAGGCAACGTACTTCTGTGTGCAGCAGCAAGCGATTGTAATCTTCATCATTTTCATTACAAAGCTTACCAAATAATCGGTCATTAAATGAATTGCTTCTAATCTTATTGATTGCTTTAATAACGTAATGGAGCGACGTATGCAGACGTTCATTCAAATTTTTTGCAACCAAATGCTGACGATGAATAATACAATGTACAGCGAGTACATTTGGTACTGCTTGTTTCAAATGCGCTATGAAACCCTTATGACGCCCTGTCATTGCTGGAGCACCATCAGTAGCAGCAGACAAAATATTGCAAATAGGAATTTCTTTCTCTTGAAAAAACTTTTGCATGGTATTAAATATAGATTCTCCCTTTGTATCAGATTCCAAATTTTTAGCAAATAACAACTCTTCATGAATTTTTTCTTCTTTTATAAATCGTACGTATGATAAGAGTAGAGCTTCGTTATTTGGTAGAGTTGATTCATCGAGTTGAATGGAAAATTTGCAAGTCTTTAAGTAATCACATAATGATATTTCAACGTCTTTTGCCATTTCATCTATTCTTCTTTGCACTGAATTATTACTGAGAGGAATTTCTTTGATGATATCTGACGGTGTCTTATGATGAAGAACAGTGCTTAATATCTCTTTGACTGCCGGCAAAATTAATTCCTCGCGAATTGTGTGTGGTTTTCCTGCTTTTGCGATTAACAATGAAACATTATATGAGGCTCGTAGTCCATCATCATCTTGTCTAGAAGACGACGCAAAAAGGTTTGACATAGTTGGCTGTTTTAAATATTACTTTTCCAGTTCTTGAAAATAGGATAAATCTTTGTTCTTTTTATCAGCATGCATTTTATTTAAATGCTCTTGTAGCCTAGAAGGTTTCATAGCTTCATTTGAAAAACTTTTCGGCAAATTAGACACATAGGTAATGATTGGTATGTACGAGAGTACGTAAATCCATATTTCAAATACTCAATACTGTACTGCTGGCATTTCTTTTTAGATGTAGATTCAGACATTTTCAAATACAAATTAACTTCTCAACAGATTTATAGATAGTTATAAAAATAATGTTTATAATGACTTCTAACACTTATCACTCACGACTATTTATCGCGGCGAAGCACATAAAAATAATAAAACATTCCTAGAGCTGTCGCTTTTATAGATTTGATTTTGTGCACGCATTACCTTGTATGTTTGCGATGCCGGCGCACTTGCTCCGTAAACAAGTCATTTCAAGCTCCCATATTCTTGTCGCCGTCAATCTATTCTAAACTAAAACAAATTAGGTATAGGTATAACTTACGATAATTTAAAAATGCTTATTAACGCGATAACAATAAGATAATTTACATAGCTAGATAAAATATTTATTCATGAAAACAGGTATTTTCAAAGTATTTTATTATATTAAGAAAAATTATAAAAAAATATTAAATATAATAAATTTATTATTATTATATTATTATTGCATCTAGGTTGATTTGCCTATGAGGACGGACACACATGTCCAAAATAATAAGCCTGATATAGTAGTGAATGTTAAGGTATTGAATGAGATTACAATTATTGAAGTAGGAATAACATCTCAGGATAACCTGTAGACAGTAGAGGTTGAAAAGAAGAGGAAGTATGTTCTGCTGGCTAATGAGTTGAGCCTAATTCACAAGTGTAATGTTTATATTACACCTTACGTTCTGACGTGGGATGGTATTGTAACTACGTACCATAAAGAATACTCAAAGTGACTTGGAGTGGGAAAACATATTGAAGCTGATATTCAATCTGTGATCTTGAAGAGAACTTTTGAGAGCATCTCAGTCGACTTCAGAAGTACCAGTACGCTAGTAGGCGGTAGCAGGGAACTTATTGTCCAAGCTGTAGTTCAAAAGCTGTACATGACAGATGAAGTAGTGGATGACCAGAATCACCAGGAAGACACCACAGAATAGAAGAGATAAAAAGGTTGTGACAGAAAATTCCATTAAATTTCTGTCGCCTGGGGGGCTGGCTGGCCCGTGGGTTTCTTGGGGCGTTTCTTTCGCCCAGGGACTGGCTGGGCCCGTGGGGTTCTTGGGCGTTTCTGTCGCCTGTAGGGTTCTTTTGGCGTTTCTGTAGCCCTTGGGATTCTTGTTGCGATCCTATCGCCCAGGTTCTTGGGGCGTTTCTGTCGCTCAGGAGGGCTGGCTGAGCGTGTGGGGGTTCTTGAGGCGTTTCTGTCGCTCGGGGGTTGGCTCGACCCTTGTTGTTCTTGGGGCGTTTCTATCGCCCGTGGGGTTCTAGAATCGTTTCTGCCGCCTGTGGGGTTCTTGGGGCGTTTCTGTCGCCTGTGGGGTTCTTGGGGCGTTTCTGTCGCCTGCGGCGACTGGCTGAGCTCGTGGGTTTCTTGGGGACGTTTCTTTTGCCTGGTTCGACTAGCTGAGCTCGTGGGTTTCTTGTGGGCGTTTCTGTCGCCCAGGGGTTGGCTTGTGGGGTTTTTGGGGCGTTTGTGTCGTCGGAGGGGAGGGGCTTGGTGGGCCAATAGGGTTTTTGCGGCGTTTGTATCGCCCGATTGGCTGGGTGGGCCCGTGGGTTTCTTTGGGCGTTTCTGTCACCTGGGGGGCTGGCTGGGCCCGTGGGTTACGTGGGGCGTTTCTGTCGCCCGGGGACTGGCTGGGCCCGTGGGTTTCTTGGGCGTTTCTGTCGCCTGTAGGGTTCTTTAGGCGTTTCTGTAGCCCTTGGGGTTCTTGTCGCAATTCTATCGCCCGGGTTCTTAGGGCGTTTCTGTCGCTCAGGAGGGCTGGCTGAGAGTGTGGGGGTTCTTGAGGCGTTTCTGTCGCTCGGGGGTTGGCTCGACCCCTGTTGTTCTTGGGGCGTTTCTATCGCCCGTGGGGTTCTAGAATCGTTTCTGCCGCCTGTGGGGTTCTTGGGGCGTTTCTGTCGCCTGTGGGGTTCTTGGGGCGTTTCTGTCGCCTGCGGCGACTAGCTGAGCTCGTGGGTTTCTTGGGGACGTTTCTTTCGCCTGGTTGGGCTAGCTGAGCTCGTGGGTTTCTTGTGGGCGTTTCTGTCGCCCAGGGGTTGGCTTGTGGGGTTTTTGGGGCGTTTGTGTCGTCGGAGGGGGGGCTTGGTGGGCCAATAGGGTTTTTGCGGCGTTTGTATCGCCCGATTGGCTGGGTGGGCCCGTGGGTTTCTTTGGGCGTTTCTGTCACCTGGGGGGCTGGCTGGGCCCGTGGGTTACTTGGGGCGTTTCTGTCGCCCGGGGACTGGCTGGGCCCGTGGGTTTCTTGGGCGTTTCTGTCGCCTGTAGGGTTCTTTAGGCGTTTCTGTAGCCCTTGGGGTTCTTGTCGCAATTCTATCGCCCGGGTTCTTAGAGCGTTTCTGTCGCTCAGGAGGGCTGGCTGAGAGTGTGGGGGTTCTTGAGGCGTTTCTGTCGCTCGGGGGTTGGCTCGACCCCTGTTGTTCTTGGGGCGTTTCTATCGCCCGTGGGGTTCTAGAATCGTTTCTGCCGCCTGTGGGGTTCTTGGGGCGTTTCTGTCGCCTGTGGGGTTCTTGGGGCGTTTCTGTCGCCTGCGGCGACTGGCTGAGCTCGTGGGTTTCTTGGGGACGTTTCTTTTGCCTGGTTGGACTAGCTGAGCTCGTGGGTTTCTTGTGGGCGTTTCTGTCGCCCAGGGGTTGGCTTGTGGGGTTTTTGGGGCGTTTGTGTCGTCGGAGGGGAGGGGCTTGGTGGGCCAATAGGGTTTTTGCGGCGTTTGTATCCCCCGATTGGCTGGGTGGGCCCGTGGGTTTCTTTGGGCGTTTCTGTCACCTGGGGGGCTGGCTGGGCCCGTGGGTTACTTGGGGCGTTTCTGTCGCCCGGGGACTGGCTGGGCCCGTGGGTTTCTTGGGCGTTTCTGTCGCCTGTAGGGTTCTTTAGGCGTTTCTGTAGCCCTTGGGGTTCTTGTCGCAATTCTATCGCCCGGGTTCTTAGGGCGTTTCTGTCGCTCAGGAGGGCTGGCTGAGAGTGTGGGGGTTCTTGAGGCGTTTCTGTCGCTCGGGGGTTGGCTCGACCCCTGTTGTTCTTGGGGCGTTTCTATCGCCCGTGGGGTTCTAGAATCGTTTCTGCCGCCTGTGGGGTTCTTGGGGCGTTTCTGTCGCCTGTGGGGTTCTTGGGACGTTTCTGTCGCCTGCGGCGACTGGCTGAGCTCGTGGGTTTCTGGGGACGTTTCTTTTGCCTGGTTGGACTAGCTGAGCTCGTGGGTTTCTTGTGGGCGTTTCTGTTGCCCAGGGGTTGGCTTGTGGGGTTTTTGGGGCGTTTGTGTCGTCGGAGGGGAGGGGCTTGGTGGGCCAATAGGGTTTTTGCGGCGTTTGTATCGCCCGATTGGCTGGGTGGGCCCGTGGGTTTCTTTGGGCGTTTCTGTCACCTGGGGGGCTGGCTGGGCCCGTGGGTTACTTGGGGCGTTTCTGTCGCCCGGGGACTGGCTGGGCCCGTGGGTTTCTTGGGCGTTTCTGTCGCCTGTAGGGTTCTTTAGGCGTTTCTGTAGCCCTTGGGGTTCTTGTCGCAATTCTATCGCCCGGGTTCTTAGGGCGTTTCTGTCGCTCAGGAGGGCTGGCTGAGAGTGTGGGGGTTCTTGAGGCGTTTCTGTCGCTCGGGGGTTGGCTCGACCCCTGTTGTTCTTGGGGCGTTTCTATCGCCCGTGGGGTTCTAGAATCGTTTCTGCCGCCTGTGGGGTTCTTGGGGCGTTTCTGTCGCCTGTGGGGTTCTTGGGGCGTTTCTGTCGCCTGCGGCGACTGGCTGAGCTCGTGGGTTTCTTGGGGACGTTTCTTTTGCCTGGTTCGACTAGCTGAGCTCGTGGGTTTCTTGTGGGCGTTTCTGTCGCCCAGGGGTTGGCTTGTGGGGTTTTTGGGGCGTTTGTGTCGTCGGAGGGGAGGGGCTTGGTGGGCCAATAGGGTTTTTGCGGCGTTTGTATCGCCCGATTGGCTGGGTGGGCCCGTGGGTTTCTTTGGGCGTTTCTGTCACCTGGGGGGCTGGCTGGGCCCGTGGGTTACGTGGGGCGTTTCTGTCGCCCGGGGACTGGCTGGGCCCGTGGGTTTCTTGGGCGTTTCTGTCGCCTGTAGGGTTCTTTAGGCGTTTCTGTAGCCCTTGGGGTTCTTGTCGCAATTCTATCGCCCGGGTTCTTAGGGCGTTTCTGTCGCTCAGGAGGGCTGGCTGAGAGTGTGGGGGTTCTTGAGGCGTTTCTGTCGCTCGGGGGTTGGCTCGACCCCTGTTGTTCTTGGGGCGTTTCTATCGCCCGTGGGGTTCTAGAATCGTTTCTGCCGCCTGTGGGGTTCTTGGGGCGTTTCTGTCGCCTGTGGGGTTCTTGGGGCGTTTCTGTCGCCTGCGGCGACTAGCTGAGCTCGTGGGTTTCTTGGGGACGTTTCTTTCGCCTGGTTGGGCTAGCTGAGCTCGTGGGTTTCTTGTGGGCGTTTCTGTCGCCCAGGGGTTGGCTTGTGGGGTTTTTGGGGCGTTTGTGTCGTCGGAGGGGGGGCTTGGTGGGCCAATAGGGTTTTTGCGGCGTTTGTATCGCCCGATTGGCTGGGTGGGCCCGTGGGTTTCTTTGGGCGTTTCTGTCACCTGGGGGGCTGGCTGGGCCCGTGGGTTACTTGGGGCGTTTCTGTCGCCCGGGGACTGGCTGGGCCCGTGGGTTTCTTGGGCGTTTCTGTCGCCTGTAGGGTTCTTTAGGCGTTTCTGTAGCCCTTGGGGTTCTTGTCGCAATTCTATCGCCCGGGTTCTTAGAGCGTTTCTGTCGCTCAGGAGGGCTGGCTGAGAGTGTGGGGGTTCTTGAGGCGTTTCTGTCGCTCGGGGGTTGGCTCGACCCCTGTTGTTCTTGGGGCGTTTCTATCGCCCGTGGGGTTCTAGAATCGTTTCTGCCGCCTGTGGGGTTCTTGGGGCGTTTCTGTCGCCTGTGGGGTTCTTGGGGCGTTTCTGTCGCCTGCGGCGACTGGCTGAGCTCGTGGGTTTCTTGGGGACGTTTCTTTTGCCTGGTTGGACTAGCTGAGCTCGTGGGTTTCTTGTGGGCGTTTCTGTCGCCCAGGGGTTGGCTTGTGGGGTTTTTGGGGCGTTTGTGTCGTCGGAGGGGAGGGGCTTGGTGGGCCAATAGGGTTTTTGCGGCGTTTGTATCCCCCGATTGGCTGGGTGGGCCCGTGGGTTTCTTTGGGCGTTTCTGTCACCTGGGGGGCTGGCTGGGCCCGTGGGTTACGTGGGGCGTTTCTGTCGCCCGGGGACTGGCTGGGCCCGTGGGTTTCTTGGGCGTTTCTGTCGCCTGTAGGGTTCTTTAGGCGTTTCTGTAGCCCTTGGGGTTCTTGTCGCAATTCTATCGCCCGGGTTCTTAGGGCGTTTCTGTCGCTCAGGAGGGCTGGCTGAGAGTGTGGGGGTTCTTGAGGCGTTTCTGTCGCTCGGGGGTTGGCTCGACCCCTGTTGTTCTTGGGGCGTTTCTATCGCCCGTGGGGTTCTAGAATCGTTTCTGCCGCCTGTGGGGTTCTTGGGGCGTTTCTGTCGCCTGTGGGGTTCTTGGGACGTTTCTGTCGCCTGCGGCGACTGGCTGAGCTCGTGGGTTTCTGGGGACGTTTCTTTTGCCTGGTTGGACTAGCTGAGCTCGTGGGTTTCTTGTGGGCGTTTCTGTTGCCCAGGGGTTGGCTTGTGGGGTTTTTGGGGCGTTTGTGTCGTCGGAGGGGAGGGGCTTGGTGGGCCAATAGGGTTTTTGCGGCGTTTGTATCGCCCGATTGGCTGGGTGGGCCCGTGGGTTTCTTTGGGCGTTTCTGTCACCTGGGGGGCTGGCTGGGCCCGTGGGTTACTTGGGGCGTTTCTGTCGCCCGGGGACTGGCTGGGCCCGTGGGTTTCTTGGGCGTTTCTGTCGCCTGTAGGGTTCTTTAGGCGTTTCTGTAGCCCTTGGGGTTCTTGTCGCAATTCTATCGCCCGGGTTCTTAGGGCGTTTCTGTCGCTCAGGAGGGCTGGCTGAGAGTGTGGGGGTTCTTGAGGCGTTTCTGTCGCTCGGGGGTTGGCTCGACCCCTGTTGTTCTTGGGGCGTTTCTATCGCCCGTGGGGTTCTAGAATCGTTTCTGCCGCCTGTGGGGTTCTTGGGGCGTTTCTGTCGCCTGTGGGGTTCTTGGGGCGTTTCTGTCGCCTGCGGCGACTGGCTGAGCTCGTGGGTTTCTTGGGGACGTTTCTTTTGCCTGGTTCGACTAGCTGAGCTCGTGGGTTTCTTGTGGGCGTTTCTGTCGCCCAGGGGTTGGCTTGTGGGGTTTTTGGGGCGTTTGTGTCGTCGGAGGGGAGGGGCTTGGTGGGCCAATAGGGTTTTTGCGGCGTTTGTATCGCCCGATTGGCTGGGTGGGCCCGTGGGTTTCTTTGGGCGTTTCTGTCACCTGGGGGGCTGGCTGGGCCCGTGGGTTACGTGGGGCGTTTCTGTCGCCCGGGGACTGGCTGGGCCCGTGGGTTTCTTGGGCGTTTCTGTCGCCTGTAGGGTTCTTTAGGCGTTTCTGTAGCCCTTGGGGTTCTTGTCGCAATTCTATCGCCCGGGTTCTTAGGGCGTTTCTGTCGCTCAGGAGGGCTGGCTGAGAGTGTGGGGGTTCTTGAGGCGTTTCTGTCGCTCGGGGGTTGGCTCGACCCCTGTTGTTCTTGGGGCGTTTCTATCGCCCGTGGGGTTCTAGAATCGTTTCTGCCGCCTGTGGGGTTCTTGGGGCGTTTCTGTCGCCTGTGGGGTTCTTGGGGCGTTTCTGTCGCCTGCGGCGACTAGCTGAGCTCGTGGGTTTCTTGGGGACGTTTCTTTCGCCTGGTTGGGCTAGCTGAGCTCGTGGGTTTCTTGTGGGCGTTTCTGTCGCCCAGGGGTTGGCTTGTGGGGTTTTTGGGGCGTTTGTGTCGTCGGAGGGGGGGCTTGGTGGGCCAATAGGGTTTTTGCGGCGTTTGTATCGCCCGATTGGCTGGGTGGGCCCGTGGGTTTCTTTGGGCGTTTCTGTCACCTGGGGGGCTGGCTGGGCCCGTGGGTTACTTGGGGCGTTTCTGTCGCCCGGGGACTGGCTGGGCCCGTGGGTTTCTTGGGCGTTTCTGTCGCCTGTAGGGTTCTTTAGGCGTTTCTGTAGCCCTTGGGGTTCTTGTCGCAATTCTATCGCCCGGGTTCTTAGAGCGTTTCTGTCGCTCAGGAGGGCTGGCTGAGAGTGTGGGGGTTCTTGAGGCGTTTCTGTCGCTCGGGGGTTGGCTCGACCCCTGTTGTTCTTGGGGCGTTTCTATCGCCCGTGGGGTTCTAGAATCGTTTCTGCCGCCTGTGGGGTTCTTGGGGCGTTTCTGTCGCCTGTGGGGTTCTTGGGGCGTTTCTGTCGCCTGCGGCGACTGGCTGAGCTCGTGGGTTTCTTGGGGACGTTTCTTTTGCCTGGTTGGACTAGCTGAGCTCGTGGGTTTCTTGTGGGCGTTTCTGTCGCCCAGGGGTTGGCTTGTGGGGTTTTTGGGGCGTTTGTGTCGTCGGAGGGGAGGGGCTTGGTGGGCCAATAGGGTTTTTGCGGCGTTTGTATCCCCCGATTGGCTGGGTGGGCCCGTGGGTTTCTTTGGGCGTTTCTGTCACCTGGGGGGCTGGCTGGGCCCGTGGGTTACTTGGGGCGTTTCTGTCGCCCGGGGACTGGCTGGGCCCGTGGGTTTCTTGGGCGTTTCTGTCGCCTGTAGGGTTCTTTAGGCGTTTCTGTAGCCCTTGGGGTTCTTGTCGCAATTCTATCGCCCGGGTTCTTAGGGCGTTTCTGTCGCTCAGGAGGGCTGGCTGAGAGTGTGGGGGTTCTTGAGGCGTTTCTGTCGCTCGGGGGTTGGCTCGACCCCTGTTGTTCTTGGGGCGTTTCTATCGCCCGTGGGGTTCTAGAATCGTTTCTGCCGCCTGTGGGGTTCTTGGGGCGTTTCTGTCGCCTGTGGGGTTCTTGGGGCGTTTCTGTCGCCTGCGGCGACTAGCTGAGCTCGTGGGTTTCTTGGGGACGTTTCTTTCGCCTGGTTGGGCTAGCTGAGCTCGTGGGTTTCTTGTGGGCGTTTCTGTCGCCCAGGGGTTGGCTTGTGGGGTTTTTGGGGCGTTTGTGTCGTCGGAGGGGGGGGCTTGGTGGGCCAATAGGGTTTTTGCGGCGTTTGTATCGCCCGATTGGCTGGGTGGGCCCGTGGGTTTCTTTGGGCGTTTCTGTCACCTGGGGGGCTGGCTGGGCCCGTGGGTTACTTGGGGCGTTTCTGTCGCCCGGGGACTGGCTGGGCCCGTGGGTTTCTTGGGCGTTTCTGTCGCCTGTAGGGTTCTTTAGGCGTTTCTGTAGCCCTTGGGGTTCTTGTCGCAATTCTATCGCCCGGGTTCTTAGGGCGTTTCTGTCGCTCAGGAGGGCTGGCTGAGAGTGTGGGGGTTCTTGAGGCGTTTCTGTCGCTCGGGGGTTGGCTCGACCCCTGTTGTTCTTGGGGCGTTTCTATCGCCCGTGGGGTTCTAGAATCGTTTCTGCCGCCTGTGGGGTTCTTGGGGCGTTTCTGTCGCCTGTGGGGTTCTTGGGGCGTTTCTGTCGCCTGCGGCGACTGGCTGAGCTCGTGGGTTTCTTGGGGACGTTTCTTTTGCCTGGTTGGACTAGCTGAGCTCGTGGGTTTCTTGTGGGCGTTTCTGTCGCCCAGGGGTTGGCTTGTGGGGTTTTTGGGGCGTTTGTGTCGTCGGAGGGGAGGGGCTTGGTGGGCCAATAGGGTTTTTGCGGCGTTTGTATCCCCCGATTGGCTGGGTGGGCCCGTGGGTTTCTTTGGGCGTTTCTGTCACCTGGGGGGCTGGCTGGGCCCGTGGGTTACTTGGGGCGTTTCTGTCGCCCGGGGACTGGCTGGGCCCGTGGGTTTCTTGGGCGTTTCTGTCGCCTGTAGGGTTCTTTAGGCGTTTCTGTAGCCCTTGGGGTTCTTGTCGCAATTCTATCGCCCGGGTTCTTAGAGCGTTTCTGTCGCTCAGGAGGGCTGGCTGAGAGTGTGGGGGTTCTTGAGGCGTTTCTGTCGCTCGGGGGTTGGCTCGACCCCTGTTGTTCTTGGGGCGTTTCTATCGCCCGTGGGGTTCTAGAATCGTTTCTGCCGCCTGTGGGGTTCTTGGGGCGTTTCTGTCGCCTGTGGGGTTCTTGGGGCGTTTCTGTCGCCTGCGGCGACTGGCTGAGCTCGTGGGTTTCTTGGGGACGTTTCTTTTGCCTGGTTGGACTAGCTGAGCTCGTGGGTTTCTTGTGGGCGTTTCTGTCGCCCAGGGGTTGGCTTGTGGGGTTTTTGGGGCGTTTGTGTCGTCGGAGGGGAGGGGCTTGGTGGGCCAATAGGGTTTTTGCGGCGTTTGTATCGCCCGATTGGCTGGGTGGGCCCGTGGGTTTCTTTGGGCGTTTCTGTCACCTGGGGGGCTGGCTGGGCCCGTGGGTTACGTGGGGCGTTTCTGTCGCCCGGGGACTGGCTGGGCCCGTGGGTTTCTTGGGCGTTTCTGTCGCCTGTAGGGTTCTTTAGGCGTTTCTGTAGCCCTTGGGGTTCTTGTCGCAATTCTATCGCCCGGGTTCTTAGGGCGTTTCTGTCGCTCAGGAGGGCTGGCTGAGAGTGTGGGGGTTCTTGAGGCGTTTCTGTCGCTCGGGGGTTGGCTCGACCCCTGTTGTTCTTGGGGCGTTTCTATCGCCCGTGGGGTTCTAGAATCGTTTCTGCCGCCTGTGGGGTTCTTGGGGCGTTTCTGTCGCCTGTGGGGTTCTTGGGGCGTTTCTGTCGCCTGCGGCGACTAGCTGAGCTCGTGGGTTTCTTGGGGACGTTTCTTTCGCCTGGTTGGGCTAGCTGAGCTCGTGGGTTTCTTGTGGGCGTTTCTGTCGCCCAGGGGTTGGCTTGTGGGGTTTTTGGGGCGTTTGTGTCGTCGGAGGGGGGGCTTGGTGGGCCAATAGGGTTTTTGCGGCGTTTGTATCGCCCGATTGGCTGGGTGGGCCCGTGGGTTTCTTTGGGCGTTTCTGTCACCTGGGGGGCTGGCTGGGCCCGTGGGTTACTTGGGGCGTTTCTGTCGCCCGGGGACTGGCTGGGCCCGTGGGTTTCTTGGGCGTTTCTGTCGCCTGTAGGGTTCTTTAGGCGTTTCTGTAGCCCTTGGGGTTCTTGTCGCAATTCTATCGCCCGGGTTCTTAGAGCGTTTCTGTCGCTCAGGAGGGCTGGCTGAGAGTGTGGGGGTTCTTGAGGCGTTTCTGTCGCTCGGGGGTTGGCTCGACCCCTGTTGTTCTTGGGGCGTTTCTATCGCCCGTGGGGTTCTAGAATCGTTTCTGCCGCCTGTGGGGTTCTTGGGGCGTTTCTGTCGCCTGTGGGGTTCTTGGGGCGTTTCTGTCGCCTGCGGCGACTGGCTGAGCTCGTGGGTTTCTTGGGGACGTTTCTTTTGCCTGGTTGGACTAGCTGAGCTCGTGGGTTTCTTGTGGGCGTTTCTGTCGCCCAGGGGTTGGCTTGTGGGGTTTTTGGGGCGTTTGTGTCGTCGGAGGGGAGGGGCTTGGTGGGCCAATAGGGTTTTTGCGGCGTTTGTATCCCCCGATTGGCTGGGTGGGCCCGTGGGTTTCTTTGGGCGTTTCTGTCACCTGGGGGGCTGGCTGGGCCCGTGGGTTACTTGGGGCGTTTCTGTCGCCCGGGGACTGGCTGGGCCCGTGGGTTTCTTGGGCGTTTCTGTCGCCTGTAGGGTTCTTTAGGCGTTTCTGTAGCCCTTGGGGTTCTTGTCGCAATTCTATCGCCCGGGTTCTTAGGGCGTTTCTGTCGCTCAGGAGGGCTGGCTGAGAGTGTGGGGGTTCTTGAGGCGTTTCTGTCGCTCGGGGGTTGGCTCGACCCCTGTTGTTCTTGGGGCGTTTCTATCGCCCGTGGGGTTCTAGAATCGTTTCTGCCGCCTGTGGGGTTCTTGGGGCGTTTCTGTCGCCTGTGGGGTTCTTGGGGCGTTTCTGTCGCCTGCGGCGACTAGCTGAGCTCGTGGGTTTCTTGGGGACGTTTCTTTCGCCTGGTTGGGCTAGCTGAGCTCGTGGGTTTCTTGTGGGCGTTTCTGTCGCCCAGGGGTTGGCTTGTGGGGTTTTTGGGGCGTTTGTGTCGTCGGAGGGGGGGCTTGGTGGGCCAATAGGGTTTTTGCGGCGTTTGTATCGCCCGATTGGCTGGGTGGGCCCGTGGGTTTCTTTGGGCGTTTCTGTCACCTGGGGGGCTGGCTGGGCCCGTGGGTTACTTGGGGCGTTTCTGTCGCCCGGGGACTGGCTGGGCCCGTGGGTTTCTTGGGCGTTTCTGTCGCCTGTAGGGTTCTTTAGGCGTTTCTGTAGCCCTTGGGGTTCTTGTCGCAATTCTATCGCCCGGGTTCTTAGAGCGTTTCTGTCGCTCAGGAGGGCTGGCTGAGAGTGTGGGGGTTCTTGAGGCGTTTCTGTCGCTCGGGGGTTGGCTCGACCCCTGTTGTTCTTGGGGCGTTTCTATCGCCCGTGGGGTTCTAGAATCGTTTCTGCCGCCTGTGGGGTTCTTGGGGCGTTTCTGTCGCCTGTGGGGTTCTTGGGGCGTTTCTGTCGCCTGCGGCGACTGGCTGAGCTCGTGGGTTTCTTGGGGACGTTTCTTTTGCCTGGTTGGACTAGCTGAGCTCGTGGGTTTCTTGTGGGCGTTTCTGTCGCCCAGGGGTTGGCTTGTGGGGTTTTTGGGGCGTTTGTGTCGTCGGAGGGGAGGGGCTTGGTGGGCCAATAGGGTTTTTGCGGCGTTTGTATCCCCCGATTGGCTGGGTGGGCCCGTGGGTTTCTTTGGGCGTTTCTGTCACCTGAGGGGCTGGCTGGGCCCGTGGGTTACGTGGGGCGTTTCTGTCGCCCGGGGACTGGCTGGGCCCGTGGGTTTCTTGGGCGTTTCTGTCGCCTGTAGGGTTCTTTAGGCGTTTCTGTAGCCCTTGGGGTTCTTGTCGCAATTCTATCGCCCGGGTTCTTAGGGCGTTTCTGTCGCTCAGGAGGGCTGGCTGAGAGTGTGGGGGTTCTTGAGGCGTTTCTGTCGCTCGGGGGTTGGCTCGACCCCTGTTGTTCTTGGGGCGTTTCTATCGCCCGTGGGGTTCTAGAATCGTTTCTGCCGCCTGTGGGGTTCTTGGGGCGTTTCTGTCGCCTGTGGGGTTCTTGGGACGTTTCTGTCGCCTGCGGCGACTGGCTGAGCTCGTGGGTTTCTGGGGACGTTTCTTTTGCCTGGTTGGACTAGCTGAGCTCGTGGGTTTCTTGTGGGCGTTTCTGTTGCCCAGGGGTTGGCTTGTGGGGTTTTTGGGGCGTTTGTGTCGTCGGAGGGGAGGGGCTTGGTGGGCCAATAGGGTTTTTGCGGCGTTTGTATCGCCCGATTGGCTGGGTGGGCCCGTGGGTTTCTTTGGGCGTTTCTGTCACCTGGGGGGCTGGCTGGGCCCGTGGGTTACTTGGGGCGTTTCTGTCGCCCGGGGACTGGCTGGGCCCGTGGGTTTCTTGGGCGTTTCTGTCGCCTGTAGGGTTCTTTAGGCGTTTCTGTAGCCCTTGGGGTTCTTGTCGCAATTCTATCGCCCGGGTTCTTAGGGCGTTTCTGTCGCTCAGGAGGGCTGGCTGAGAGTGTGGGGGTTCTTGAGGCGTTTCTGTCGCTCGGGGGTTGGCTCGACCCCTGTTGTTCTTGGGGCGTTTCTATCGCCCGTGGGGTTCTAGAATCGTTTCTGCCGCCTGTGGGGTTCTTGGGGCGTTTCTGTCGCCTGTGGGGTTCTTGGGGCGTTTCTGTCGCCTGCGGCGACTAGCTGAGCTCGTGGGTTTCTTGGGGACGTTTCTTTCGCCTGGTTGGGCTAGCTGAGCTCGTGGGTTTCTTGTGGGCGTTTCTGTCGCCCAGGGGTTGGCTTGTGGGGTTTTTGGGGCGTTTGTGTCGTCGGAGGGGGGGCTTGGTGGGCCAATAGGGTTTTTGCGGCGTTTGTATCGCCCGATTGGCTGGGTGGGCCCGTGGGTTTCTTTGGGCGTTTCTGTCACCTGGGGGGCTGGCTGGGCCCGTGGGTTACTTGGGGCGTTTCTGTCGCCCGGGGACTGGCTGGGCCCGTGGGTTTCTTGGGCGTTTCTGTCGCCTGTAGGGTTCTTTAGGCGTTTCTGTAGCCCTTGGGGTTCTTGTCGCAATTCTATCGCCCGGGTTCTTAGAGCGTTTCTGTCGCTCAGGAGGGCTGGCTGAGAGTGTGGGGGTTCTTGAGGCGTTTCTGTCGCTCGGGGGTTGGCTCGACCCCTGTTGTTCTTGGGGCGTTTCTATCGCCCGTGGGGTTCTAGAATCGTTTCTGCCGCCTGTGGGGTTCTTGGGGCGTTTCTGTCGCCTGTGGGGTTCTTGGGGCGTTTCTGTCGCCTGCGGCGACTGGCTGAGCTCGTGGGTTTCTTGGGGACGTTTCTTTTGCCTGGTTGGACTAGCTGAGCTCGTGGGTTTCTTGTGGGCGTTTCTGTCGCCCAGGGGTTGGCTTGTGGGGTTTTTGGGGCGTTTGTGTCGTCGGAGGGGAGGGGCTTGGTGGGCCAATAGGGTTTTTGCGGCGTTTGTATCCCCCGATTGGCTGGGTGGGCCCGTGGGTTTCTTTGGGCGTTTCTGTCACCTGGGGGGCTGGCTGGGCCCGTGGGTTACTTGGGGCGTTTCTGTCGCCCGGGGACTGGCTGGGCCCGTGGGTTTCTTGGGTTTCTGTCGCCTGTAGGGTTCTTTAGGCGTTTCTGTAGCCCTTGGGGTTCTTGTCGCAATTCTATCGCCCGGGTTCTTAGAGCGTTTCTGTCGCTCAGGAGGGCTGGCTGAGAGTGTGGGGGTTCTTGAGGCGTTTCTGTCGCTCGGGGGTTGGCTCGACCCCTGTTGTTCTTGGGGCGTTTCTATCGCCCGTGGGGTTCTAGAATCGTTTCTGCCGCCTGTGGGGTTCTTGGGGCGTTTCTGTCGCCTGTGGGGTTCTTGGGGCGTTTCTGTCGCCTGCGGCGACTGGCTGAGCTCGTGGGTTTCTTGGGGACGTTTCTTTTGCCTGGTTCGACTAGCTGAGCTCGTGGGTTTCTTGTGGGCGTTTCTGTCGCCCAGGGGTTGGCTTGTGGGGTTTTTGGGGCGTTTGTGTCGTCGGAGGGGAGGGGCTTGGTGGGCCAATAGGGTTTTTGCGGCGTTTGTATCCCCCGATTGGCTGGGTGGGCCCGTGGGTTTCTTTGGGCGTTTCTGTCACCTGGGGGGCTGGCTGGGCCCGTGGGTTACGTGGGGCGTTTCTGTCGCCCGGGGACTGGCTGGGCCCGTGGGTTTCTTGGGCGTTTCTGTCGCCTGTAGGGTTCTTTAGGCGTTTCTGTAGCCCTTGGGGTTCTTGTCGCAATTCTATCGCCCGGGTTCTTAGGGCGTTTCTGTCGCTCAGGAGGGCTGGCTGAGAGTGTGGGGGTTCTTGAGGCGTTTCTGTCGCTCGGGGGTTGGCTCGACCCCTGTTGTTCTTGGGGCGTTTCTATCGCCCGTGGGGTTCTAGAATCGTTTCTGCCGCCTGTGGGGTTCTTGGGGCGTTTCTGTCGCCTGTGGGGTTCTTGGGGCGTTTCTGTCGCCTGCGGCGACTAGCTGAGCTCGTGGGTTTCTTGGGGACGTTTCTTTCGCCTGGTTGGGCTAGCTGAGCTCGTGGGTTTCTTGTGGGCGTTTCTGTCGCCCAGGGGTTGGCTTGTGGGGTTTTTGGGGCGTTTGTGTCGTCGGAGGGGGGGCTTGGTGGGCCAATAGGGTTTTTGCGGCGTTTGTATCGCCCGATTGGCTGGGTGGGCCCGTGGGTTTCTTTGGGCGTTTCTGTCACCTGGGGGGCTGGCTGGGCCCGTGGGTTACTTGGGGCGTTTCTGTCGCCCGGGGACTGGCTGGGCCCGTGGGTTTCTTGGGCGTTTCTGTCGCCTGTAGGGTTCTTTAGGCGTTTCTGTAGCCCTTGGGGTTCTTGTCGCAATTCTATCGCCCGGGTTCTTAGAGCGTTTCTGTCGCTCAGGAGGGCTGGCTGAGAGTGTGGGGGTTCTTGAGGCGTTTCTGTCGCTCGGGGGTTGGCTCGACCCCTGTTGTTCTTGGGGCGTTTCTATCGCCCGTGGGGTTCTAGAATCGTTTCTGCCGCCTGTGGGGTTCTTGGGGCGTTTCTGTCGCCTGTGGGGTTCTTGGGGCGTTTCTGTCGCCTGCGGCGACTGGCTGAGCTCGTGGGTTTCTTGGGGACGTTTCTTTTGCCTGGTTGGACTAGCTGAGCTCGTGGGTTTCTTGTGGGCGTTTCTGTCGCCCAGGGGTTGGCTTGTGGGGTTTTTGGGGCGTTTGTGTCGTCGGAGGGGAGGGGCTTGGTGGGCCAATAGGGTTTTTGCGGCGTTTGTATCCCCCGATTGGCTGGGTGGGCCCGTGGGTTTCTTTGGGCGTTTCTGTCACCTGGGGGGCTGGCTGGGCCCGTGGGTTACGTGGGGCGTTTCTGTCGCCCGGGGACTGGCTGGGCCCGTGGGTTTCTTGGGCGTTTCTGTCGCCTGTAGGGTTCTTTAGGCGTTTCTGTAGCCCTTGGGGTTCTTGTCGCAATTCTATCGCCCGGGTTCTTAGGGCGTTTCTGTCGCTCAGGAGGGCTGGCTGAGAGTGTGGGGGTTCTTGAGGCGTTTCTGTCGCTCGGGGGTTGGCTCGACCCCTGTTGTTCTTGGGGCGTTTCTATCGCCCGTGGGGTTCTAGAATCGTTTCTGCCGCCTGTGGGGTTCTTGGGGCGTTTCTGTCGCCTGTGGGGTTCTTGGGACGTTTCTGTCGCCTGCGGCGACTGGCTGAGCTCGTGGGTTTCTGGGGACGTTTCTTTTGCCTGGTTGGACTAGCTGAGCTCGTGGGTTTCTTGTGGGCGTTTCTGTTGCCCAGGGGTTGGCTTGTGGGGTTTTTGGGGCGTTTGTGTCGTCGGAGGGGAGGGGCTTGGTGGGCCAATAGGGTTTTTGCGGCGTTTGTATCGCCCGATTGGCTGGGTGGGCCCGTGGGTTTCTTTGGGCGTTTCTGTCACCTGGGGGGCTGGCTGGGCCCGTGGGTTACTTGGGGCGTTTCTGTCGCCCGGGGACTGGCTGGGCCCGTGGGTTTCTTGGGCGTTTCTGTCGCCTGTAGGGTTCTTTAGGCGTTTCTGTAGCCCTTGGGGTTCTTGTCGCAATTCTATCGCCCGGGTTCTTAGAGCGTTTCTGTCGCTCAGGAGGGCTGGCTGAGAGTGTGGGGGTTCTTGAGGCGTTTCTGTCGCTCGGGGGTTGGCTCGACCCCTGTTGTTCTTGGGGCGTTTCTATCGCCCGTGGGGTTCTAGAATCGTTTCTGCCGCCTGTGGGGTTCTTGGGGCGTTTCTGTCGCCTGTGGGGTTCTTGGGGCGTTTCTGTCGCCTGCGGCGACTGGCTGAGCTCGTGGGTTTCTTGGGGACGTTTCTTTTGCCTGGTTGGACTAGCTGAGCTCGTGGGTTTCTTGTGGGCGTTTCTGTCGCCCAGGGGTTGGCTTGTGGGGTTTTTGGGGCGTTTGTGTCGTCGGAGGGGAGGGGCTTGGTGGGCCAATAGGGTTTTTGCGGCGTTTGTATCCCCCGATTGGCTGGGTGGGCCCGTGGGTTTCTTTGGGCGTTTCTGTCACCTGGGGGGCTGGCTGGGCCCGTGGGTTACTTGGGGCGTTTCTGTCGCCCGGGGACTGGCTGGGCCCGTGGGTTTCTTGGGCGTTTCTGTCGCCTGTAGGGTTCTTTAGGCGTTTCTGTAGCCCTTGGGGTTCTTGTCGCAATTCTATCGCCCGGGTTCTTAGGGCGTTTCTGTCGCTCAGGAGGGCTGGCTGAGAGTGTGGGGGTTCTTGAGGCGTTTCTGTCGCTCGGGGGTTGGCTCGACCCCTGTTGTTCTTGGGGCGTTTCTATCGCCCGTGGGGTTCTAGAATCGTTTCTGCCGCCTGTGGGGTTCTTGGGGCGTTTCTGTCGCCTGTGGGGTTCTTGGGGCGTTTCTGTCGCCTGCGGCGACTGGCTGAGCTCGTGGGTTTCTTGGGGACGTTTCTTTTGCCTGGTTCGACTAGCTGAGCTCGTGGGTTTCTTGTGGGCGTTTCTGTCGCCCAGGGGTTGGCTTGTGGGGTTTTTGGGGCGTTTGTGTCGTCGGAGGGGAGGGGCTTGGTGGGCCAATAGGGTTTTTGCGGCGTTTGTATCGCCCGATTGGCTGGGTGGGCCCGTGGGTTTCTTTGGGCGTTTCTGTCACCTGGGGGGCTGGCTGGGCCCGTGGGTTACGTGGGGCGTTTCTGTCGCCCGGGGACTGGCTGGGCCCGTGGGTTTCTTGGGCGTTTCTGTCGCCTGTAGGGTTCTTTAGGCGTTTCTGTAGCCCTTGGGGTTCTTGTCGCAATTCTATCGCCCGGGTTCTTAGGGCGTTTCTGTCGCTCAGGAGGGCTGGCTGAGAGTGTGGGGGTTCTTGAGGCGTTTCTGTCGCTCGGGGGTTGGCTCGACCCCTGTTGTTCTTGGGGCGTTTCTATCGCCCGTGGGGTTCTAGAATCGTTTCTGCCGCCTGTGGGGTTCTTGGGGCGTTTCTGTCGCCTGTGGGGTTCTTGGGGCGTTTCTGTCGCCTGCGGCGACTAGCTGAGCTCGTGGGTTTCTTGGGGACGTTTCTTTCGCCTGGTTGGGCTAGCTGAGCTCGTGGGTTTCTTGTGGGCGTTTCTGTCGCCCAGGGGTTGGCTTGTGGGGTTTTTGGGGCGTTTGTGTCGTCGGAGGGGGGGCTTGGTGGGCCAATAGGGTTTTTGCGGCGTTTGTATCGCCCGATTGGCTGGGTGGGCCCGTGGGTTTCTTTGGGCGTTTCTGTCACCTGGGGGGCTGGCTGGGCCCGTGGGTTACTTGGGGCGTTTCTGTCGCCCGGGGACTGGCTGGGCCCGTGGGTTTCTTGGGCGTTTCTGTCGCCTGTAGGGTTCTTTAGGCGTTTCTGTAGCCCTTGGGGTTCTTGTCGCAATTCTATCGCCCGGGTTCTTAGAGCGTTTCTGTCGCTCAGGAGGGCTGGCTGAGAGTGTGGGGGTTCTTGAGGCGTTTCTGTCGCTCGGGGGTTGGCTCGACCCCTGTTGTTCTTGGGGCGTTTCTATCGCCCGTGGGGTTCTAGAATCGTTTCTGCCGCCTGTGGGGTTCTTGGGGCGTTTCTGTCGCCTGTGGGGTTCTTGGGGCGTTTCTGTCGCCTGCGGCGACTGGCTGAGCTCGTGGGTTTCTTGGGGACGTTTCTTTTGCCTGGTTGGACTAGCTGAGCTCGTGGGTTTCTTGTGGGCGTTTCTGTCGCCCAGGGGTTGGCTTGTGGGGTTTTTGGGGCGTTTGTGTCGTCGGAGGGGAGGGGCTTGGTGGGCCAATAGGGTTTTTGCGGCGTTTGTATCCCCCGATTGGCTGGGTGGGCCCGTGGGTTTCTTTGGGCGTTTCTGTCACCTGGGGGGCTGGCTGGGCCCGTGGGTTACGTGGGGCGTTTCTGTCGCCCGGGGACTGGCTGGGCCCGTGGGTTTCTTGGGCGTTTCTGTCGCCTGTAGGGTTCTTTAGGCGTTTCTGTAGCCCTTGGGGTTCTTGTCGCAATTCTATCGCCCGGGTTCTTAGGGCGTTTCTGTCGCTCAGGAGGGCTGGCTGAGAGTGTGGGGGTTCTTGAGGCGTTTCTGTCGCTCGGGGGTTGGCTCGACCCCTGTTGTTCTTGGGGCGTTTCTATCGCCCGTGGGGTTCTAGAATCGTTTCTGCCGCCTGTGGGGTTCTTGGGGCGTTTCTGTCGCCTGTGGGGTTCTTGGGACGTTTCTGTCGCCTGCGGCGACTGGCTGAGCTCGTGGGTTTCTGGGGACGTTTCTTTTGCCTGGTTGGACTAGCTGAGCTCGTGGGTTTCTTGTGGGCGTTTCTGTTGCCCAGGGGTTGGCTTGTGGGGTTTTTGGGGCGTTTGTGTCGTCGGAGGGGAGGGGCTTGGTGGGCCAATAGGGTTTTTGCGGCGTTTGTATCGCCCGATTGGCTGGGTGGGCCCGTGGGTTTCTTTGGGCGTTTCTGTCACCTGGGGGGCTGGCTGGGCCCGTGGGTTACTTGGGGCGTTTCTGTCGCCCGGGGACTGGCTGGGCCCGTGGGTTTCTTGGGCGTTTCTGTCGCCTGTAGGGTTCTTTAGGCGTTTCTGTAGCCCTTGGGGTTCTTGTCGCAATTCTATCGCCCGGGTTCTTAGGGCGTTTCTGTCGCTCAGGAGGGCTGGCTGAGAGTGTGGGGGTTCTTGAGGCGTTTCTGTCGCTCGGGGGTTGGCTCGACCCCTGTTGTTCTTGGGGCGTTTCTATCGCCCGTGGGGTTCTAGAATCGTTTCTGCCGCCTGTGGGGTTCTTGGGGCGTTTCTGTCGCCTGTGGGGTTCTTGGGGCGTTTCTGTCGCCTGCGGCGACTGGCTGAGCTCGTGGGTTTCTTGGGGACGTTTCTTTTGCCTGGTTCGACTAGCTGAGCTCGTGGGTTTCTTGTGGGCGTTTCTGTCGCCCAGGGGTTGGCTTGTGGGGTTTTTGGGGCGTTTGTGTCGTCGGAGGGGAGGGGCTTGGTGGGCCAATAGGGTTTTTGCGGCGTTTGTATCGCCCGATTGGCTGGGTGGGCCCGTGGGTTTCTTTGGGCGTTTCTGTCACCTGGGGGGCTGGCTGGGCCCGTGGGTTACGTGGGGCGTTTCTGTCGCCCGGGGACTGGCTGGGCCCGTGGGTTTCTTGGGCGTTTCTGTCGCCTGTAGGGTTCTTTAGGCGTTTCTGTAGCCCTTGGGGTTCTTGTCGCAATTCTATCGCCCGGGTTCTTAGGGCGTTTCTGTCGCTCAGGAGGGCTGGCTGAGAGTGTGGGGGTTCTTGAGGCGTTTCTGTCGCTCGGGGGTTGGCTCGACCCCTGTTGTTCTTGGGGCGTTTCTATCGCCCGTGGGGTTCTAGAATCGTTTCTGCCGCCTGTGGGGTTCTTGGGGCGTTTCTGTCGCCTGTGGGGTTCTTGGGGCGTTTCTGTCGCCTGCGGCGACTAGCTGAGCTCGTGGGTTTCTTGGGGACGTTTCTTTCGCCTGGTTGGGCTAGCTGAGCTCGTGGGTTTCTTGTGGGCGTTTCTGTCGCCCAGGGGTTGGCTTGTGGGGTTTTTGGGGCGTTTGTGTCGTCGGAGGGGGGGCTTGGTGGGCCAATAGGGTTTTTGCGGCGTTTGTATCGCCCGATTGGCTGGGTGGGCCCGTGGGTTTCTTTGGGCGTTTCTGTCACCTGGGGGGCTGGCTGGGCCCGTGGGTTACTTGGGGCGTTTCTGTCGCCCGGGGACTGGCTGGGCCCGTGGGTTTCTTGGGCGTTTCTGTCGCCTGTAGGGTTCTTTAGGCGTTTCTGTAGCCCTTGGGGTTCTTGTCGCAATTCTATCGCCCGGGTTCTTAGAGCGTTTCTGTCGCTCAGGAGGGCTGGCTGAGAGTGTGGGGGTTCTTGAGGCGTTTCTGTCGCTCGGGGGTTGGCTCGACCCCTGTTGTTCTTGGGGCGTTTCTATCGCCCGTGGGGTTCTAGAATCGTTTCTGCCGCCTGTGGGGTTCTTGGGGCGTTTCTGTCGCCTGTGGGGTTCTTGGGGCGTTTCTGTCGCCTGCGGCGACTGGCTGAGCTCGTGGGTTTCTTGGGGACGTTTCTTTTGCCTGGTTGGACTAGCTGAGCTCGTGGGTTTCTTGTGGGCGTTTCTGTCGCCCAGGGGTTGGCTTGTGGGGTTTTTGGGGCGTTTGTGTCGTCGGAGGGGAGGGGCTTGGTGGGCCAATAGGGTTTTTGCGGCGTTTGTATCGCCCGATTGGCTGGGTGGGCCCGTGGGTTTCTTTGGGCGTTTCTGTCACCTGGGGGGCTGGCTGGGCCCGTGGGTTACTTGGGGCGTTTCTGTCGCCCGGGGACTGGCTGGGCCCGTGGGTTTCTTGGGCGTTTCTGTCGCCTGTAGGGTTCTTTAGGCGTTTCTGTAGCCCTTGGGGTTCTTGTCGCAATTCTATCGCCCGGGTTCTTAGGGCGTTTCTGTCGCTCAGGAGGGCTGGCTGAGAGTGTGGGGGTTCTTGAGGCGTTTCTGTCGCTCGGGGGTTGGCTCGACCCCTGTTGTTCTTGGGGCGTTTCTATCGCCCGTGGGGTTCTAGAATCGTTTCTGCCGCCTGTGGGGTTCTTGGGGCGTTTCTGTCGCCTGTGGGGTTCTTGGGGCGTTTCTGTCGCCTGCGGCGACTGGCTGAGCTCGTGGGTTTCTTGGGGACGTTTCTTTTGCCTGGTTCGACTAGCTGAGCTCGTGGGTTTCTTGTGGGCGTTTCTGTCGCCCAGGGGTTGGCTTGTGGGGTTTTTGGGGCGTTTGTGTCGTCGGAGGGGAGGGGCTTGGTGGGCCAATAGGGTTTTTGCGGCGTTTGTATCCCCCGATTGGCTGGGTGGGCCCGTGGGTTTCTTTGGGCGTTTCTGTCACCTGGGGGGCTGGCTGGGCCCGTGGGTTACGTGGGGCGTTTCTGTCGCCCGGGGACTGGCTGGGCCCGTGGGTTTCTTGGGCGTTTCTGTCGCCTGTAGGGTTCTTTAGGCGTTTCTGTAGCCCTTGGGGTTCTTGTCGCAATTCTATCGCCCGGGTTCTTAGGGCGTTTCTGTCGCTCAGGAGGGCTGGCTGAGAGTGTGGGGGTTCTTGAGGCGTTTCTGTCGCTCGGGGGTTGGCTCGACCCCTGTTGTTCTTGGGGCGTTTCTATCGCCCGTGGGGTTCTAGAATCGTTTCTGCCGCCTGTGGGGTTCTTGGGGCGTTTCTGTCGCCTGTGGGGTTCTTGGGACGTTTCTGTCGCCTGCGGCGACTGGCTGAGCTCGTGGGTTTCTGGGGACGTTTCTTTTGCCTGGTTGGACTAGCTGAGCTCGTGGGTTTCTTGTGGGCGTTTCTGTTGCCCAGGGGTTGGCTTGTGGGGTTTTTGGGGCGTTTGTGTCGTCGGAGGGGAGGGGCTTGGTGGGCCAATAGGGTTTTTGCGGCGTTTGTATCGCCCGATTGGCTGGGTGGGCCCGTGGGTTTCTTTGGGCGTTTCTGTCACCTGGGGGGCTGGCTGGGCCCGTGGGTTACTTGGGGCGTTTCTGTCGCCCGGGGACTGGCTGGGCCCGTGGGTTTCTTGGGCGTTTCTGTCGCCTGTAGGGTTCTTTAGGCGTTTCTGTAGCCCTTGGGGTTCTTGTCGCAATTCTATCGCCCGGGTTCTTAGAGCGTTTCTGTCGCTCAGGAGGGCTGGCTGAGAGTGTGGGGGTTCTTGAGGCGTTTCTGTCGCTCGGGGGTTGGCTCGACCCCTGTTGTTCTTGGGGCGTTTCTATCGCCCGTGGGGTTCTAGAATCGTTTCTGCCGCCTGTGGGGTTCTTGGGGCGTTTCTGTCGCCTGTGGGGTTCTTGGGGCGTTTCTGTCGCCTGCGGCGACTGGCTGAGCTCGTGGGTTTCTTGGGGACGTTTCTTTTGCCTGGTTGGACTAGCTGAGCTCGTGGGTTTCTTGTGGGCGTTTCTGTCGCCCAGGGGTTGGCTTGTGGGGTTTTTGGGGCGTTTGTGTCGTCGGAGGGGAGGGGCTTGGTGGGCCAATAGGGTTTTTGCGGCGTTTGTATCCCCCGATTGGCTGGGTGGGCCCGTGGGTTTCTTTGGGCGTTTCTGTCACCTGGGGGGCTGGCTGGGCCCGTGGGTTACTTGGGGCGTTTCTGTCGCCCGGGGACTGGCTGGGCCCGTGGGTTTCTTGGGCGTTTCTGTCGCCTGTAGGGTTCTTTAGGCGTTTCTGTAGCCCTTGGGGTTCTTGTCGCAATTCTATCGCCCGGGTTCTTAGGGCGTTTCTGTCGCTCAGGAGGGCTGGCTGAGAGTGTGGGGGTTCTTGAGGCGTTTCTGTCGCTCGGGGGTTGGCTCGACCCCTGTTGTTCTTGGGGCGTTTCTATCGCCCGTGGGGTTCTAGAATCGTTTCTGCCGCCTGTGGGGTTCTTGGGGCGTTTCTGTCGCCTGTGGGGTTCTTGGGGCGTTTCTGTCGCCTGCGGCGACTGGCTGAGCTCGTGGGTTTCTTGGGGACGTTTCTTTTGCCTGGTTCGACTAGCTGAGCTCGTGGGTTTCTTGTGGGCGTTTCTGTCGCCCAGGGGTTGGCTTGTGGGGTTTTTGGGGCGTTTGTGTCGTCGGAGGGGAGGGGCTTGGTGGGCCAATAGGGTTTTTGCGGCGTTTGTATCGCCCGATTGGCTGGGTGGGCCCGTGGGTTTCTTTGGGCGTTTCTGTCACCTGGGGGGCTGGCTGGGCCCGTGGGTTACTTGGGGCGTTTCTGTCGCCCGGGGACTGGCTGGGCCCGTGGGTTTCTTGGGCGTTTCTGTCGCCTGTAGGGTTCTTTAGGCGTTTCTGTAGCCCTTGGGGTTCTTGTCGCAATTCTATCGCCCGGGTTCTTAGAGCGTTTCTGTCGCTCAGGAGGGCTGGCTGAGAGTGTGGGGGTTCTTGAGGCGTTTCTGTCGCTCGGGGGTTGGCTCGACCCCTGTTGTTCTTGGGGCGTTTCTATCGCCCGTGGGGTTCTAGAATCGTTTCTGCCGCCTGTGGGGTTCTTGGGGCGTTTCTGTCGCCTGTGGGGTTCTTGGGGCGTTTCTGTCGCCTGCGGCGACTGGCTGAGCTCGTGGGTTTCTTGGGGACGTTTCTTTTGCCTGGTTGGACTAGCTGAGCTCGTGGGTTTCTTGTGGGCGTTTCTGTCGCCCAGGGGTTGGCTTGTGGGGTTTTTGGGGCGTTTGTGTCGTCGGAGGGGAGGGGCTTGGTGGGCCAATAGGGTTTTTGCGGCGTTTGTATCCCCCGATTGGCTGGGTGGGCCCGTGGGTTTCTTTGGGCGTTTCTGTCACCTGGGGGGCTGGCTGGGCCCGTGGGTTACTTGGGGCGTTTCTGTCGCCCGGGGACTGGCTGGGCCCGTGGGTTTCTTGGGCGTTTCTGTCGCCTGTAGGGTTCTTTAGGCGTTTCTGTAGCCCTTGGGGTTCTTGTCGCAATTCTATCGCCCGGGTTCTTAGAGCGTTTCTGTCGCTCAGGAGGGCTGGCTGAGAGTGTGGGGGTTCTTGAGGCGTTTCTGTCGCTCGGGGGTTGGCTCGACCCCTGTTGTTCTTGGGGCGTTTCTATCGCCCGTGGGGTTCTAGAATCGTTTCTGCCGCCTGTGGGGTTCTTGGGGCGTTTCTGTCGCCTGTGGGGTTCTTGGGGCGTTTCTGTCGCCTGCGGCGACTGGCTGAGCTCGTGGGTTTCTTGGGGACGTTTCTTTTGCCTGGTTCGACTAGCTGAGCTCGTGGGTTTCTTGTGGGCGTTTCTGTCGCCCAGGGGTTGGCTTGTGGGGTTTTTGGGGCGTTTGTGTCGTCGGAGGGGAGGGGCTTGGTGGGCCAATAGGGTTTTTGCGGCGTTTGTATCCCCCGATTGGCTGGGTGGGCCCGTGGGTTTCTTTGGGCGTTTCTGTCACCTGGGGGGCTGGCTGGGCCCGTGGGTTACGTGGGGCGTTTCTGTCGCCCGGGGACTGGCTGGGCCCGTGGGTTTCTTGGGCGTTTCTGTCGCCTGTAGGGTTCTTTAGGCGTTTCTGTAGCCCTTGGGGTTCTTGTCGCAATTCTATCGCCCGT